>JAPSES010000044.1:2648228-2659641 GCA_029822895.1 Maxillicosta whitleyi | reverse complement strand
TTAAAGATACAGAGGTTACACCCCCCCCCCCCCCCCCAAAAAAAAAAAAAGAAAGAAAATGATCCATCCATCCATCTATAGTGCAGCATTCCTTCTATATCTGTGTTGGTGAGTATGAATTAGTTGTGAATGTGTGAAAGTACACACAGTCAGTGGTTTCATGAGACACACATGAGTCATTGATGAGCCACAAGAGTCCTAGTGTAAGTGCTACAACACAAACAGAGAAGAGGTGCATTCTGTGTGCAAATAAAAACAATGAAAAGCCTGTTAAACTTCACACATGCAGATGTAGTCTTCTAGTAACATATTATGATAAAGTTAGACTCTTTTATTCCTTAAAATGACAGCAGACTTCCTCTTGTGTTGGTTAGAGACTGAAACCACCAACACACTGTCACACAGTTCATGGTAAACACTGGGGTTTTCCACGCGCGATTTATCAATTAATACATTTACACCCACAAAGCTGGTGGAAATTTGTATGAACTGCAGCTCGAGTCGGACTTCTGGAGGGAGGTCCCAAACACTTAGACGAGTAAAAGTCAATCACCTGTGAGAGAATGGATGCATGATAACTAAGAAACATTACAGTCTGATCTGAGCAGCTCATTTGGAATCCTTAGCGTGTATAGTCTTGAAAACCAGGGTGTCTAAAAGCCCACAATTTGGGTAATTTTCATGTTTCTGCCGCCCGGTGTGTAATGACACCTTTCACATTCTGCAGAGTAAATTAAAAATGTGTGGATATCAAACAATATTCACATCCTCTGCTTTCAAACACATCCTACATAGACAAAAGGATGTGCACATGTTGAATTCAGGTGTTTGGGATACAAAATAATAATAACAAAAGTCATAATACAGGTTTATATTGGTCATAAATATCATTGCATTGGTTGGTTTTAACTGTTATCGTTGTTCCCAAAATGTCTCAGAGATGGTTTTTACTTAATTTCTCTTAACACTGAGTATTTTTTTTAAATTCATGACTTTTTCACGTAGATGTTTTATTGTCTGTTTTATCAAGTACAATTATTTTGATAGGTTTTGCATATTCTAAATAAATTGAAATGAACTATGATTTTAAATGTTCTACTGCTGAATTCTAAAACTGTAAAAATATTTAAAATTTAAAATATTTTCATGCTCTGACTAAGTAATAATTTTCTACCACAACTAACCATCTACTTTCCTCAAATCTCCATTAAACTTTAAGGAAATTTTGATGTTAATAAACTATATGGACAAAAATACTACAGCAGCTGTAAGATGTCCTATTCATGACAATTAGATTAAAATAAACACACATAAAAAACACTTGAATTCAACATGTCCCAATATTTGTGTCCATATAATGTCCATGTACATGTGATCTGTATCTGAAACCACCCTCTTTGGTGTTTCTGCTCCATGTGCAGCAGCCACTCACCCACATACAAGCCTCCAGGCGGACTTTGGAGATGATGGTCCACAGAGAGATGGCTCCCTGGAGGGTTCCTGACCCCACCGCCCCATCTGCCCCTGCAACCTCCACCCACTCAGCCTCAGCGTTTGATACTGGTGCCTCCTGCTGGGGACAGATTATTTGGTCCGGATATGGTGGCTCGGGGAAATCCACCGAGCCGCATTCATAAGCAGCCAGAGTCACCGATGCGATGTGTGGTCCCTGAAAAAGACAGACACAAACAGAAAACGGGGGAGAGATGGAGAAGAAGAGAAAGCAGTGAGACGCCGTGGGAGTGAAGGTAACTTTTGGAAGCAGTTTTGAGTCAGAGGAAGACCTCATATGACGTGAGTCAAGCATCAAATGATAAGAACAAGACCAGTGGGTTTGACAGTCTGGTAGTTCCACCTGAAGGGGAGCTTTTCCCACAGATTTGACTTAAATATGGTTGAAATCCCACAGAAAATCCAGAGTGCTGGGTGGAAACAAACTAAAACTATAAACACACACTGCAGCTGAATGCTTCACTTATAATAATGATAAAGTTCTTAACAAGAAACAATAAAACAGCTAAAATGTGTATTTATTTTATTTGTATTTTAATCATATTCATTCCAGTGTTTTTACTGGATGCTTTTTAATTTCCTTGTACATGTTACAATGTCAGTAAATGTCAGGTTTCACATGTTATGTTCCCGCTTTAAGAATGAGAATTAACATACTGGAGGAGCCAGTTTTTTTGATAGTATCATGATCAGTTTACATTTCTGGTTGTTTATTTACAAAGAAAGAAGCAGAAGTGTAAAGAAGACCAAACTATGAGGCTGACAGTATCTCGTTTTACTCCACATTGCTGCACAGAAAGACACACACCTACAATCACGGTTATAGAAATAAGTAAATAAACATATTAGGAGCATCGTAATATTCAGGAAGGCTCATGACAATAATCGATTACTCTGTATAATACAGGTAATGAAAAACAGTTAGCATCCAATCAGAAGTGCAAATAGCAGAAGTGTGATATAATACAGTTAAATACAATATGTACAGAGAGTGTAATTAAGTACATTTAGTGCAAATGAGATGGAGAATATACAGATGAGTGCAGTTCTATACATCTAATGCAAAGAGAATTTTATGGTATTATACATGGTTATAATTATCATTAAGGCAATCCTGTGACATCAGAAATAGACCTGCACCACACAAGGATAATTAGTGATGACATTGTTCAACACTGATCTGATGATGTTACAAATGAAGCGCACACCCCTGAACTGGTTTGTAACGTGTCAATACATGATGCATGTGTCCATAGTTTCATGTGATTGGAAAAAGTGCAGATTCAACGAAGCCAAATGTGCCACTTTAAGACATTTTTCTCATGGTCGTTGGTCAATTTTCAGACCTTCCTTTTACATAAATACTAGTCCATCAGGCCTCACAGTTATTGTGTTGACCCAGTCTGAACCATGGCTCAATCCACCAACGTTCCATTTCCATTTGTCCATGACTAATGTTTGTGCTACTGACGAAGCTGCTAAAGGTCATACCTGAACTTCTCCACCCATGAATGACTGTTAGATGCTCCACTCATCTTTGTAAAGGTTAAATGTAGAGAAAAACTCATTTGGAAATCTCCACAAAAAAAGTCTGTATGGGTTAAAATATAGAAATGAGGGGAAATTATGAGATTTCAATGTAAAAAATATATATGCATTTCAGAGTTTAGTATTTTAATCAAAAGGTAAAAACTTTTTACCCCCCAAAAAAACTTTTAAACACTTTTTTTAACAACAAGTTAATTCTCTTTAGTACCATTTGCAGTTTAGTGTCAAAACACCTTCATCTTCTGCAACATTAATTCAATTGTAAAACCCATTTAGTTTCATCAGTGACATGTTTTGTCATTCATTTCATGAATATTCTGCAAAAAACATCTTTTTTTCCCTAGTTTTCGGATATAATAGTCGAGCTTTTATGAACATCTACATGATCAGTGTAAAAAACAGCAGGGTTAAGGTGCGTTTAGTGCACATTTTCACATCTCAGTGAGAATGATTTATCCATCTACACCGATGAGTTATCAAAGTCATGTTTTGTGCTAAAGGCTGTTTGTTCACACTGTGGCAGATCATTAACCCATGAGTAGAATATTTAATTAAGGATCCAGGATCCAATTAGGAGGAAAATGTCATGTACCTTTGCATTTCCTGTATGTGAACGCATCCTGAACAGTGATGTGAATGGATCTGGAGCAACGCAGCCTGATCAGTGCAAACATAGGCAGGGCCAGCTAGTGTGTGATGTGAGCGGGTCCTGTGTGCTCGGCCTATAGTGTGTTTACACTGCAGTGTATGAGTGTGTAGGAAGGGTGCTCCCAGTGACGCACAGGGTCCGTTTGGCATTACGCAACACAACACCAACGCAATCTGGCAACTCTGGGGTAGGGCTGGAACCGCATAGAACAAGGCAGGACAGGACATGACGGGGTATGGGAGGGCAGTACCGTGGCGTGGGAGGCAACAGGAAGTAGCTATTGAACCCCTTGGAAGTGAACTGAACAGTCCTGTTTGATGACACTGAGGAGTTTATGTGCAGATGGGATGAGGTTCAAAGCTGGGATGCATCAGAATGTGGATCCATAACAGTAACATATTGATTCATGGAAGAGTTACAAAGGAAATGTCTGATGGTTTAAATGTTGGTCTAATAATACAGATAGTTTTACAAAAATTGATTTATAATTTATTGGAAGGGCAGCCACATGATGTTTCATTTATATACACTACCAGTCCAAAGTTTTTGAACACGCCAATTTTTTAAATTTTTTTTATTGAAATTCAAACAGTTTGGTCCAATGAACAGCTTGAAATGGTACAAAAGTGGTGAACTGAAGTAAAAAAAAAAAAAAAAAAAAAGGTAAGATTAAACAAAATTGAAAAATAATGTACATTCAAGAATTATACAAAAAGGCCTTTTTCATGGACATGAAATGGGTTAAAACGTTAAACCAGTTGTGCAACAACAGAGGTTGATCAAACCTTTAACGTTGGTGCTCCCAGTTCCTACAGGTGTCCCTACTTTAGTGAATTCCTTCCACCCCCCAAGAACAGTAGTGTTGGAACACACTTTAAAAGGCAGAAATTGGAGGAAATGGTGACAGGAAAAGGTGTTGCCAAAGCCACAACAGCATCAGAATTCAAGTTTGTGAAAGTCAACAATTTGGGCACAGGAGACAGGACAACAGATTCAAACACAGCTTCAGAGTGGGGAGAGTAAACAAGTGGGAGAGGAAATGGGAACAGAAGACTTCCAGTTGAAGGTTTGACGGGTCCAATTGAACCAACAAAGACACTGGTGACACTTCAGAATAAGACACAGAGGCTTGTGTGGACCATACAGCACCAGTGGATGACTGAAGACTGGAAGGAGGTGTGATGGACGACCGAAGACTGGAAGAAGGTGGGACGGACGACCGAAGACTAGAAGAAGGTGGGACGGACAACCGAAGTCCGGAAGAAGGTGTGATGGATGACAGTAGTACGGAAGAAGATGTGATGGACAACTAAAGACTGGAAGAAGGTGTGATGGATGACCGAAGTCCGGAAGAAGGTGTGATGGACGACTGAAGACCGGAAGAAGGTGTGATGGACGACTGAAGTCCGGAAGAAGGTGTGATGGACGACCGAAGTCCGGAAGAAGGTGTGATGGACAACTAAAGACTGGATGAAGGTGTGATGGACGACCGAAGTCCGGAAGAAGGTGTGATGGATGACTGAAGACCGGAAGAAGGTGTGATGGACGACTGAAGATGGGAAGAAGGTGTGATGGATGCCTGAAGACTGGAAGAAGGTGTGATGGACTGATGAATCCACATGTGACATCTGAGCTTCATCTGCAGGGTTTTTGGACACCGTCCAGTAGGTGAAAGGACGGTTCGTCAGAGTGTGACATCAACTGTCAAACATAGAGGAGGAAGTGTGATGGTCTGGGGCTGTTTAGTTGGATCCAGGGTGGGTGACTGTACAGAGTGAAAGGCCGCCCCTGAACCCAAAGGGCCCCCACAGCATTCTGTAGCACCATGCAGTACCCTCTGGGATGAGCCTAGTGGGTCAGGGGTGGAACCTACAGAAGATAATGAACCAGAACACAAGTCCAAACTCTGGCAGAACCACCTGAAGAACAAAGAACCAGATGGTCAGTTTGAAAACATGGAGTGTCCAGCACAGTGTCCAGACTTAAACCCATGGTTTGGACGAACTGGGCAGAAGAGTGAAAGCAAAGACGCCTACAACTGTTCCACATGTATGGGAACTTCTGCACCAGAGTTGGAAGAACTTTAGGAACAATATTTTATATTGTCCAAAGAATGAGCCCAGTGTGTTCAACTGTTCTATCCGCCAAAGACTGGGAGGAGTCCAAAGTTTACATTTGGTTTAGAAACCAATTCTATGGTTTATTTTAACTTCAATTGTTTATTTGTTCAATGATTTCATTTCAGACAGCAACATTAAACTGCATCATTTTATAGGAAATTCTGGAAAAATTGGGCTGTTCTAAAACTGTGGACCAGTAATTAATACACCACATACACTAAAATTACAACAACTTGTTCATCTGTTACAGTAAGAAACAACTAATGAATGATTACTTACCACAATTAACTATCTTTGATTTAATTAGAAATTGGTTGAAAAGGATTTTGGTTTTAATGCTGTGTTTCCACCATGTGGTACCGGCTCGACTCGACTCAGCTGTTACGCATTTCCATTATGTAAAAGAACGTGGAAACTTTATTAATACTTGCTCGGCACAAGTTACAAAACAGGTGAAGAGATACTAACATGTGACGTGTAAACACTGCAGATGTCTGATTGGTCAGAGATTTGTTTCTGTATCACTGCGTTATCAATGCGCCAAAAAAAAAAAAAAAAACGATACGGACATGACAGTAAATATAACGGTATTCTCTGAGCAGATGTCATGGAAGTTATGCACACTATCACTATGATGTCCAGGTACGCTAAAGTCGGTAGTACCTGAGCCGGTTCCACATGGTAGACACACAGCATTAGAACCAAAAACTTACCGAAATTTACATGGATTATACAGCAACAAGAAAGCAGTATGCATTTTCCATTTCTGGTCAAGAAGAACAGTCCGCAACACAAGTAGAATGTTTAAGGATTTTTTTCATGATTTGTACATGAAAATGACAGTTTAATTCATTCATTTCAGAACCTTGATCCCTTGAAAAGGGTCAAAGTTAATTAATCGCATTATTCGATATAACCTAACTTCCGCAAATCGACTTTAAAAATTACTGAATGCAAATCAATTAACAAATAAATGTGAAACTGAATAAAAACCTACAAATGAATGTACATGGGAGGGGTTTATTTTCCAATTGACAAGCCTCACGTTCCACCATCTGAGCTGATTAATCATGTAAACCCAACTCTCCAGGGCCAGAACCCCATCCAACAGAACCTCCCCACCGTGTTCCACAGGTTTCACGTCTCCATCACAGGTACCGTGCGTTGACCAAACACTCGGACAGGACGTAGTCACGAAGGCTTTGCGTGACTCAGGTACATATTCTCCCTGTGTGTGTTTCTGGTGAATGCTGCGTCACTGCTTCTCACCTTACACAAAAGCCCAAACCTCTCACATTGTCATGGTGACTCACCATTAATCTGAAGCCCTGCCCTCCACTTCCAGGTAGTTGTAATACCTGTGTTTTCTTTGTGACACACATGAGCACATTTGATTTGCTGATGGAAGTCAGTTTAAATATTAAGGGTCACAAAACAAATAAGACAATTCCTTGACAGTAACCCATAAATCATGCACCAGTGAATTTATGTAAAGCTTACGTAACTATTCCACTCTTCACTCACTGTGTCCTCCTTGAGATCTACCTAATGTTTACGATGCCTGCAGCGACTAAAATACACCCAAGAACTGACAGACGCACAAGGTTTCACTCTCTGACTCGATGGGATCCACAATGAAGGCAGCATTTCTGGCATTCCTGTGGCAACCTGCGGAAACCATTGCCTGGCCTCCAGAACGAGCGGGATCCCTACTCCTGGCTATGAGCACATCCACACACAGACTGTGAGGAGACACACACTTTGGATCTGGGACAGAAATGCATGTGCTTTTGTGCATCTGTATGTTGACAAAGCAAAACAAGAAACTCCAAGAAACTACCATCAAATTACCAGCAACAGAGTTTTAACAGAGTAATTCACCTGGAAAACTCAAGTGTGTGTGTGTGTGTGTGTGTGTGTGTGTGTGTGTTTAATGTCAATTTGTTTTAGAAGAAATACTGTGCCACATTTACACAAAATAGTAGACAAGGAAAAGTGAACTTATTAAACATTTGAGGATATAAAATTCTAAAAAAAATATATGTACATTATATATTTAAAGAATGACCTGATTAAAGATGGATTTTAAACAAAAGTGCCATTTTGTTCATTTGTAGTTAGGGTTTTCCAGGTTCTAGCATCTTCCTTTCCCATGTCACTTTTCCAATAAAGCTAAATTATTTAACAGTCAGTCTTGTTATTCTATGTGGAAAAGAATAAAACAGTAAATAAAATCACTAAACCACCTCACTAAATTGATCCCATGTTCCTTTAGTTTATGTGATGCTCCATAATCATAGGAAAATCCCACGTGTTTAATCTTTGTTAAACTAGACACATGGAACAACGCACATGCTCTAAAGAAGCTTCCTCTAAGTCCTCAGTCAGAACAAAGTGTACGTCAGTGAAGGAGGATGTGAAAGTTGATTGGCCAATAGCTGCCATCAACTCCATGTTACAATACTTAAGACTCAGCACCAAAGATCTGACAAATTAAACTATATCTTTTGGTGTGTGACCTTGTGCATCACCGTGAAAGTAGACGCACACGCTGTGGTGGAGCAGCAGTGTGGGCGTGCGGACTGAAGTTGTAAAGGAGCTTGTGAAAGGAAGGGGGGGTTACGTTCTAAATTACATCTACTAGTTGACTCTGCACATGGAAACATACGTGGAGGCAGTCACCACACAGACCCTTAAAACTGTAAAAAAAAAAAAAAAAATCCTATGAGGAACAAAGAGCAGAAGATGGTCAAATGACCCGGGAAAGATGTCTGAGAACATCAATGGTTTTAAGTGAAATTAGGTCTGATTTAGCTGTTAAATCCAGTCTATAATGTTTCCTGGTAGAGGCTCATCCTGTTGGTTTATGGTGGTGAATGCAGCCCCAGACCAGACATTAATAGGTGACCATAACCTGACCAGTTCTCAGCAACTACGACCACAGGACGGTCCAGTCATTAACAGATCGCTGTGGTCGTCAAGGACCATTTAAGCACATTAGACACGGCGCAACCAGCAGAACCTGTTAACCACTTCTTACAGTGGGAGCCTGCTGGAGGCAACGCAGGGCAAACATTCTGAAGAAGCCCTGGTCAGGATCAGCGAAGGAGGCAGGAGAAGGCTGGAGCCAGGCCAGTGATGCAGCCGACATGGGGAGGAGTGGGGGGGGTTCAGTAGTGGGGGTTTGGTCCCGCTGATTTATCCATGTGGTTTCACTGTGTTCAGACTCACTGTGACCCCCCACCCAGAAACGGGGGCTGCACTTTTCTTTTCAATCCACAGTGGAAATGATGTGAAACGAACCTTTACGTTTCATATTCAGATACAGGACTAACAGTGGGTTTCACAGGGTTTGGGTCTCTCCACAAGTATAACTAAGGCAAGAAAATATGTTTTCAATAAAAAGATATAATTTCACATCATTTTAAACTACTATTATTACAAGGTGTGCGTACAAAAATCTGAAAAATACAGAAAACATTTTTTAAAAAAAGCATAAGAAGCAAATCATTTTGACGCCGTCTACTGGTTTTACTATAACTTGGTATATCAGTTACAGTGTAAAGTGTGTAATGGTAGAAAAACCCTGCAGACATTCTTCATGAAAGGCAAGAAAAGCAGTGTTCACTTTACAGATGCATTGTGCAAAATGTTGTTTGGAGTTTCCTATGACTTTACAATTAGAGCTACATGTTTGCCTCTGTTTTAATTATACTATGATAACGTTCCACAGATAAATGTCATTTTAGCAACAACATTATCTATGATCTGTTCTGATCTGATCTTTGAGTTTCTGGTTAAAAACAAGAATATTCATCTATACAAACATAATTTTAATATGTGTAAAAGAAGGATAATTTTTTTTTTTTTTTTACAGCCCAATTAATCAAAACACCACTTTGTGAAACTATATAATGGTAAAAGTAAAAGTTAAGTATTATTAAAGATCTACAGAAGTGTGTGTGATACTTCAAATGTTTCTATATTTTTTTTGTTTTTAAGTTTTTGTATTTTCTTACAGATGATCAAGTCTGTATGTTTGAAAACACATTTGAAAAATTATGATTACTGTGTGCATTTTTAGACTCAAATATATTAAATAATTTGACACTGATTCGAAGACAGATACACAAAATGATGATGATGATGTACTTTATCTCATTTCTGAGCAATTTACATCCCAGTTACAACTGATCAAGATACATTAAACACACACAAACTGAGACAAAATGAGTCATAGATTGAGATCAGATCAATTTCATCAAAGCAGTAAAATGATCTAATTCTAAAAATGCAGCAGAGTCACAGAAACTACAAGTTTCCACAAAAAGTCCATGAGCAGCAACAGAAACCTGAAGCCACAGACCCACCTAAGGGTGTGTGACGGTGCGACGGTGAAACCAAAAGCACTGCTCGACCTTTATGGAAGAATTTCATAACAAAAGCGTAAAAGCGCTGAACACCTGCGGTGTGCCAGCAGCGCTCTGGTTTGGTTTGGTCAGGTTTGTTCTGGCAGAGTCCACGTTGGCTGGATGTGGATCTGCTTCCTGTGGGTTCCTCTATGCTAATGGTTATTGTACCGAGTATTAACACGACGTCGGGGGGCCTCTGGGACAAAGACAAGCCCCGGATGCCTTTGGTATGACCGTTTGGGACACACACAAAGATCCTACTTACACATCTGTTTGGTATTCATGTTTGACGAAGCTGCTGAAGATGAGTAAGTCACAAGACATTTGAGCAGATCTATGTCTCCAATCTAATGAGGAAGACAATTAATTATTAAAAAACCATGAATGAAAGCCATTGTTCTGCGAGACTGTTTAACATTCCCGTTATAGACAGTGGAACTCCTTCTGTGGTGTTTAATATCTAACTTTAAGTCAGCAGCTGTAGCTCTGAAACTTAACAGCAGTGTGTAAAATTCACAATAACGTGTCTTTATGGTATGTAAGTAATACTGCCCATTCAGTAGTAGGAGGATCAAATCCTAGCGATAAAGTTCTGACACACTATCTAGATGTACTTAAAAATTAATGACTTCAAATTGAATTTAAGAGGTGTTGCAGTTAAAGCAAGAGATCCATTACTGCCAGCCAATGGTGAGTCAAGAGTAGTTTTTCAGCTTTTCAAAGAACCACTGAACTTGATCCTGATGTGTCACTCATGTTCCAGGTGAAATGCATGCGAGGTGTCCAGTGATCAGATTATCCGATGTGCCACTATGAGTCACGTTTTACCAAAAATGCATACACACACCACCATGTCAATACAACACAAAAAGCACCAACATGACTGCGTTTCATCACTTCTGAGAAGAATCGGTTTTATCAGCTCAAGAACAAGAGTCAGGACAAAGACACCAGTGGAAAATGTTCTCCAGGTCAAACAACCTGATGTGTGAGTCACCAGGTTTAAGTCCATGTGAACACGATGGCGTTCTATTGTTTGTTTCTAGGTTTGTACGGAGGCTCGTCGGTGTAAAGTCTCAACAATGGTCAGGTGAGTGTGTGTGTGTGTGTGTGTGTGTGTGTGTGGGGGGGGGGGGGGGCAGCACAAAAACACCAGGGCTTTGTGCAAGGCA
>JAPSES010000044.1:2613917-2637159 GCA_029822895.1 Maxillicosta whitleyi | reverse complement strand
CTGAAACTAGTAAAGCAGGTAAACAAACAACTACCCCTGAAACTAGTAAAGCAGGTAAACAAACAACTACCCCTGAATCTAGTAAAGCAGGTAAACAAACAAACAACTACCCCTGAAACTAGTAAAGCAGGTAAACAAACAACTACCCCTGAAACTAGTAATGCAGGTAAACAAACAAACAACTACCCCTGAAACTAGTAAAGCAGGTAAACAAACAACTACCCCTGAAACTAGTAACGCAGGTAAACAAACAAACAACTACCCCTGAATCTAGTAAGGCAGGTAAACAAACAAACAACTACCCCTGAATCTAGTAAGGCAGGTAAACAAACAACTACCGTCGTCTGATAAATGAATGTTCTACAATAACGATCGGTCTGATTCAGTGCATTTTCTCCTCAAAGTCCAGGTTTTGGGCTTGGTTGGGTTCTGCTGCTGGTCCATAAACAGTCAGAGTAACAGTACCTTTCATTTGTCTGGACTGATCATTAGAATATACAGGTTAAAGCTGCTATTAAAACTCCATATTCTTGCAGTAGACTCTCAGCTGCATTTATTAATTTATTAAAGATGGACTACAGCGTCTCGGTTTAACAGAGGTCTGTGCGACTGTGTCCGAGTGATGCCGAGTATCACTACAACCATGCAAACTGAAAACCTTCAGGTCAAAGACAAGAACGTTTCACTTTCACCTGTTCTTTAATTGCATCAACCTGAAATAGAAGAAGAAAATTACATGTTCAACACATCGTAGCTGTCAGGATTCCAGCTTTTCTAATGGCGTGTAGCTGTAGCTGCTGTCATTTTCTGGTTTTGGTGATAAAACCCATGTTTTAGGAGCAACCGTTGGTGTCACATCTTTCAACGGCTCTGGTTGTGGATGGAAATGATTAAACGCTGCCACAGACGCTCATAGATACATGACGTACTGGAGTTTTGGCAGATAGTTGGAAATGTTTAAGGGATGAAAAAAGGATGAAAAACTCTTCTACCTAAATGTTTATGGTTGGGTTGATATTCATTCCAACCTTTATTGATTCATTGCTTTAAGTTTGATGTTCATTTACTTTGGTATTTACTATGTTTTAGTCCAACTAATCCATTTCATACATAGATTATGTGTCTATGAGGTGATATGAGTGGATCAATGGGCTTCTTTATGCTCCAGTCTATCATTCCACTCGTCTTTCCATGGAGCTGTACTAGGGACTCATCACTTCACTGAACAGGATGGCACTGACCCACCTTGCTGAGGTACTCCCTCATGACCTGAATGAAGTATGGCATGGAAAAGTCCATGATGTTGTGCCTCCAGGCGGTTTCCAACACCACATCAGGCCGCAGGAGGTCGTAGCAGGTGAAGAGGCAGGCGGCGAAACACTCCTTCTTGTTCTCCTGAAGGAACCAGGAGAGCAGCTCCTCCGCCAGCTCTGTGTCCTTGGACTCTGATGCGTACTGCATGGCGTCCTGCAGAGTCAAACCGGCAACCGCATTTACAAAAACATGTCATGACAGATCCATAAAGTCCACATCCACTGTCAAATCTATTTACTGTTGGAACATGGATCACAAACCAAAAACAAAACACTTCATTATTTATTCTGTTGTCCATTCATTTTGTGTTGCCTTCAAGGACGTATGCGTATACATTTATTTACAGTATGTGTATTTCCCAGAGGTGCCTGTCCTATGTTAAAAAAAAAGAAAAGAACCCAAATAAACATCTAGCTTGTTTTTTCTTTCTTTTTTGGTAATTTTATATAACACCCCATGTTCTGTTCTAAGTAATGTTGAAATACAATGTGTATATTCCATCCAGCTTTATTTTGGAAGCTTCCTGTTGGTTTCCTGCCGGTCCACCTGTGCCTGCTTCAGAGCAGGGCCTACATAAGCAGACCCTTTGTTTTACCCGTTCTCTTTCTGTTCCAGCTCTACAGGCCATCAGCCTCAGCAGCACGCTTGGATACTTATAGTTTGTTACAGTTTGAGTTAAATTTTCGTTATGATTTGACTACATTTTCCCATTGTTAAAATAAACTGTAATTTATGTGTTTCTTGCGACCCTGTGTCCATCATCACGTTCAGCTCACGGGTCTGCCAAAACCAGTGAATGTGCACGAACCTTGTAGAGCTTGTCCTTCTTGCACAGCTCCACGCTCTGTTTCCAGCGGTTGTTGCCCTTAAAGAGGTAGGCAGCAATTCTCCTGAACTCGATCAGCTCGTGTTTCTCCAAGCGCTGAGCCAGTGAGATGTTGTCGAAGTTGTCGTAGGCATCTATCGAGGTCCTCAGTGCCTGAAGTCAATCCAACAGAGAGGAGGGTTAAATAAAAGAAGAGAGAAACTTAAGATAAAGATTTAAGAAATGCTGCGTCTGTCTGACCTGGTAGTCCTCCTCTGTGATGAAGAGGTTGTTAAGTGCTTCATTAACTGATTTATTGTTGTGGTTCTGAACTGATCGCAGGTAGGGTTTAACCAGAGGCAGCTGTTTGACCTGTGGACACATATTTGGAACATTCATCTCTGTTCTAACAAACACAACATTGTCGCACTCCTCTTGTGTCAAGGTGGGATTAAAGTGTACCTTGCTGAAGAAGTTGACAGCGCGGGAGTGGTCCAGTCTGGGGGAAAGCACTATGAGCAAATCATTCAGTAACAAAGGCTTGAACTCCAAATAGAACTGGATGGCTTTGTAGTACAGCTCTACATTTGCCACCTACACAGAGGGACAGAGATGGAAAACACTAATTAACATCCAAGAGACAATAACAACACATGGTGGTTTCAAATACATTCATATTCAACTGTACAGAAGTGTTTTTATTCTGATATGATACAATCACCTTTTATGGGAGTAATGAATGTTCCCAGTGCAGGGACAAGAGTTTAAAGCAAAGGACTATTTTACTCCTAAGAAAACCCCTGCTCTGAATTTAACACTTTCTGAATTTTCACAATAGGACTATAATAGGTGTTGAGTGTTTCAAATTCAGTTCAGGCTTCACTGAGCTTTAATTTAAACCAACACACAGAAGTGAAGATTAAAAGTGGCTGTAATTTTTTCAGATATCTGTGGATTAATGCTGCCTTCACAGGCTATGGGAATTATGGTAAATATTAGTTATGAACTTGAAAATTGCACATGAACAGCCCATGTAGTGTTTTCCACTGGAGAACTGGAAATAATATGATCCATGAGCTGCTGAGATAAAAATAACCTTTGAAATTTTTAACATGTTAGGGAGCAACAAGGGATTCATCACATTAATGATGTTCTGTTGTTCTGTTACCGTTGGCTGATAATTTAGCACATTTATAGTATAATAAAAAAAAAAAGCTGCATCAGATGAATAAACTTCCAAAAGTGTTTTATCAAGTAGCAGGTCATGATAAACTGTCAGCCATTTGTCATTTTGCTACAACAACAAAAGCATTTGTAATTCTGAACTGACAAGTGGAAAGACTCCTCTTCCCAACAGCACGTGAAGGCAGCACGAGTTTCCTCAGTCTCAGAAATATACAACCAACCATCTGAGGGAACCTTGTATCTCTTAAGACTGAAGTTCTGGATTATCTAAGGTGTTGGTGGAGAAAGTAAAGTGTATTGGGTTGAAGCCCCCAACCTTGGTGATAATGTCTTTGAACTGTCCCTCCTTCCAGGCGTCTGTCGGGTGGTTCATCATTGTGATGATGGCGTTGTCGAACTCTTCGTACTTGTCGTAGAGGAACACCAGCTCAGCCCACAGATGGGCCTGCTCTGCTGCTCTCAGGACTTTGGGGATGTTGACTCTGGACCAGAACAGCTCCAGATGCTCCCTCATCTTCTGAGGCTTAAACTTTGAGTAAAGGATGGCGAGCTCTGTGAACATCCCCATGTGAGCACGTTCCAAACCCAGAGCAGCCTCGAGCATGGTGATGAGCTCCTCGAAGTATCCGCGGTCCTGACAGAACACAGACGACACAGGGTTCATGAGTCTGCGGATGCTTGAAAGCCTTCAAACTGTTTGAAAACCATGTATTTTATAATTAACCTCCTGAGACAAAGAAATGCATTTTTGTTCTCTAGGGGACAAGAGTTTCAGAGCTATATTTAAATAACTAAATAAATAACACTAAAAACTATGTTCACTGCAGAAAAAAAATCTAAAAAAACAAAACAAAAAAACTGTTCCATTAATGCCATTCCCAAACATGGCAATTATTTAACGCAAAAATACCAAAACTTTTACTTTTCTTGGTCTCAGGAGGTTAATGTGAAGTATACTGATGACACAAACATAAACTAAGGAAGTAAAAGGTTTGGAAGTACATTTTCCCTCTTCATTCTTGTGTTACCTGATAGTAGTTGATCAGCTCTTCCAACTCATCGGCGTGAACCACGATGTGGAGGCCGCACATCTGGGCCAGTCTGAACTCCTTTCCGTCCACACAGGCGAAGCACACCTCCTTCCAGGTGCGGGTGCTGTTGGCCTTGCGGGCGCCGTCCACGGCAGCCTGGTACTCACCAAGGTGCACCAGAGTTGAAGCCAAACGACCAAAGTTGGAGACGTTGTTGTAGAGCAGCTTCGCAGCCTCATACATTTTCTCGTCATAGCAGCGGTCACCGACCTGTGAAAATAACGTAAAAATACACCGATCTACCTCCAACCTGAGAGATCAGACATAAACATTTCTGAGAAAGTAAAGCAAACCTGTTGGATGTGAGCATTGTTGGGTCCATTGATGAATTCTTCCAGTTCAGCCAACCGATTGGTTTTGGCCAAAGCAAAGATGAGCTCCGTCTCCACGTAGGATTCACGCGCCTTCTTACGAGCCATCTGAAGGAATTTGACCAAGTCCTCCCAGTTTCCTACAATGAAAACACATGGGTAGCTTCAAACGGTTGCTTTAATCCTTTTCTGGTAAATACCCAACACCATCTCGACTGCCTCGTGAAAGTACTCATTCCATAAAAAACGGTGGCTGTTGTAAACAATTTCACAGTAAAGTTACAGTCACTCTGGTCACAGTGACCAGTCCACACATTTATGGACAGAATAGAATACAACAGAATTGAACTTTACTGTCACTATTACAGGAACAACAACAAAAACATTTAAAGTGCAAAAAAAGACTATCACACAAAATTATTCTGAAAAATACTGGCAATATACAAAAACTATAAATAAAATAAAAATATACAAAAAGCCAACTTTAAAACAGATAAAATATATACAACATATAAGGATATATAGACATATAATAAAAGCTGTGTACAAGGTAAATTAAAAACGAGGTGCATGGGTTATGAGGTAGGGTAAGGCAACTACTGTAAGTGTTTTAGACCCACAAATAAATGACTTATGGAAAACACCCTCCAAGTTGTGGTACTTGTTGTGTTGCCATATGGACAGTTATCTCCTCTGTCTGGCATCATCATGTCTAGCCCACTAACATGGCTTTAAGGTCAGAGTTCATCACCACCTATACTAGTACCCTTCCATTTGTTGTGACCCATAAAACACATCCTAAACCTCTGCTGATCACCTTTCACTACTTGAGCTCAACCAGTTCCTTACCGCTCTTATCTGCAGCCTGTACCACCTCCATGTACGCAGAGGGGTCATCAGCCTTGATGTAGGAGTCGATGGCTTCCTTCACCAGCTCCTTCTGCAGCTGAGCCTTTGCCAGCTGGCTCCAAACAGCTGGTTCATTACAGCGCTCTGCAAACTCATAGGCCCGGTCCAAGTTGCCAATATGCTCGATCAGCACCTGAGGGACAAACATGAATGATCAACACATTGATACATTATACTACAGAACAGTATGCCGGGCTAAATACGAGAAACACTAGTGACTGACCTGTACAGCAGAGGTGTTGACGTCAAACTTTTTGAAGATGGCAAACGCCTCCTCAAACAGCTCATTGCTGATGGCGATGTTTGCGATGTCAGGGGCGTCGTAGTTGTCCAACCTGCTGATATACTCCATCACACGAGTACGGTCCGCCTTGATCGCCGTCAAAATCAGCAGATTCTGCAGATTTCTGTGTGATGGAAAAGCCAAAGAGCTTAGCATATTTTAAGGCCACATGTTCTGTAAAACAGCGCCTCATTGTGCTTTACAGCGGAACACACCTGTGTTCACTGAAGACCGAGTTGTCCAAGACGATCTTCTCCAGCAGCTCAATGAGCTCGTTGGGTAAATCAGCGGTCATGAAGGCCTTAACTGTGACCGAGACCTCCTCTGGGTCCTGGGTTTCGGAGAGTGCCGTCTGTACCACCTGAAAGCATGGATGAAACAAACATTTAGAAGACAAAGCTTCTGCAGGTTCCAGGTTAAGTTTCAGATCTTAATAATAAAAGCAGTTCATTGTCTGTTTTCATGTCGTATCCAACTGAACTTAATCATATTGATTTAAATAGGAGATGCTACATTAGCCCACAATAGATGATTAGCCTGCAGTCTGCCTCATTGCTGCTTCATCTCTGGTATTACAATCAAACTAATACACGCATTAAGAACACAATAACAGGTATAAGTAACGTTAACTTCAATGAAGACATTTTGAGGAAAAGAAAGACTCTATAGAGACCTGTGGAGAACCCTGATACAAAAATGACTTGTAAATACTTCACCTGATCAATAAGGGGTCGTCTGAAGGGGTTGCTCTCCAGTAGGACGCTGGCCCACAGGTCAGGGTCTTTGCGACGGACCAGGTATCGGGACAAGCTTTTAAATAGGGAGTTCTCATTGCAGACCTGTTGTAGGACAACAATCACAATGCATTAAATGCTTTGAACCACATAAGGCAGGATGATTTAATAGAAATTAAATACATCACTTCATCCTCACATTGATTAACTCCTGGTCACACTGGCCTCTCTCATAAGCCACACAAGCCAGGTGGGGGTCCCTCTTCTCACAGTACTTTCCAACCACACGGCTGTCATAGTACGGGTTCTCACGCAGGAAACGCTCAGGATTGTTGTTACTGTCGATGTAGATCTTGGCCAGAGCATTGTGGGTAGCGGGCTCCTCACAGCCTTCGTGGATACGAGACTCCAGCCATGGAAGCAACAGTTTCAGTCTGGGAGACGAGGCAAAACCAACAGGTACAGGGTTAGTACAGTTCAGGAAAGTACAGTTTGAGTTACAATATTTTCAGCTTCTGTAAATCAAGGCTTGACTAATAAAATAAAACTGAAAGAAGCAAGGCACTTGTTGAAAGTATTTCAAACAAAAACACACAGAAAGGCTAAATAAAAATAAGTAATCAATCCTTAACAGCAAGTTTGATCCATTATTAATCCACATAAATTCGTCAGATGTCAAAGTACTTTATATACTAATTAATATTAGAATTGTAAAAGTAATGTGTTCTTGTAAATATCAAAGAGTGACAGTAATTTCAAAACATGCAACTGGACAAGTGCAGCACCTATTCCTCTTTTCCACTTCAGCCACTAGTTCATCAGTTGAAAACTGTCCCCTGACAACCAGGATCAGACTCTTGATGACATCCTCTGAACAGTCCACGTCCAACAGACCTCCGACCACAACAGGCAGACGGCTGGGATTGACCTAACAAACAAATCAATCCAGTTCAGGGACAAATTCTCACCATCTGTTTAATACACTGATGCAGAGTAAAGATCTTACCTTCTGCACATAGATCTCAATGTATTTCTGCAGGTTGTTGCGGTACAGGTACAGAACCAAGTCATGGACAAAGTCAAAACGGTCACAGACGATGATCAGTGGCAGCTGGTCAGTCAGTTTGGCCTCCTGTC
This sequence comes from Maxillicosta whitleyi, assembly GCA_029822895.1. Taxonomy (NCBI): domain Eukaryota; kingdom Metazoa; phylum Chordata; class Actinopteri; order Perciformes; family Neosebastidae; genus Maxillicosta; species Maxillicosta whitleyi. The sequence continues at coordinate 2,629,390 of JAPSES010000044.1, read as the reverse complement.
CATCACATATAAAGAAGGAAAAGGCAAGAGTCAGGAAGATATCAAAACCCACACTATCACCTCTGCAAAAGGTCACAGAACATCTACAAACCTACTATCCTCTACCAATGCATTTATAAAAAAAACTCTTTAAAAAGGAACAGGGTTCATGTGGGAATGCTACACCAAGGCGTAACAGCATCAGATGGTGTGTTGTGTGGTAAAAAGTCATTTCACACTGAAAATTCAATTCAAGATACATTTCCAGCAACATCAAACCTGCTCAATTCAATATTGAAGGGAAAAATCTGAAAGGTTTATAAAAAAAAATATTTTAAAAGAATCTAGAGGATGGTTTAGATCAAGGGCCACCAGCCCTGGTCCCTGAGATCTACTGTCCTGCATGTTTTACATATATCCTTTTCCAACACAGCAGATTCAACAGTCTATCGTCAAGCTTTGCAGAAGCCTGAAAATGACCGTCAGCTGTGCTGGAAGAGGGAAACATCTGAAACATGGTTCTCAGATCTGGTCTTCGTGGTCCAGTATCCTGCATGTTTTAGATAATTCCCTCTTCTATCACACCTGGAAACCATCACATCTTTATCAGACTTCTGCAGAGCTGGATGATGAACTGATCATTAATTGAAGCAGGTGTGATGGAAGAGGGAAACATCTAACACATGTAGGACACTGGGCCACGAGGACCAGATCTGAGAACCACTGATTAAGGATAGGAAATCTGGAGGACCAGGGTTGGTGATTCCTGGTTTAGAAATTACTGTATTTCACAGAGCACAACATGAACACCCTACCATTGCTCTTAATTAACTTCTTGACTAATCAGTCTGTAGCAGTGACTGCTAGTCCTCTGTACAATGCACACATGTGCAGATACACTTCTGCTATCCACACTCACAGGATTACAAACTGGGATTGTGCACTTGTCATGTTGTATCCGAGAACATGATGCACTAACTCTTTAAGGCTCTTATTGAACTACACACTAACACAACGTCTACCACTGCTCAAATATGAGAAACAGGACGACTGCTAACAGACCCACACTTCACATTCACCACCAACACTAACCACACACAAACATCCTAGGCCTAAGGTGCTGTAAGCTGCACCCCAACAGGTGTATGACTTACGGCGTATAAACTTATACACCTCCATACAAATCCCAGTTTCAATCCTGCGCCTTAAGTTAAAGGGTAAGGGTGAAGGTTCAAGGAGATCCTGCACTGAGGGGAGATAGATTTACCTGATACATGTCCTGCCATTCCAAAGACAACAAGGAAAAGCACAAAACATATTTGACTGCCATCAGGGGGTTATTATGAACATGTTAACCAATACAAAACAAACTGCCGGTAATTTGCTGGCGAATTTAAGAAAAAACAGGTCAAAATGTGAATCTGTTCTTTTATGAGCATTTCAAGGACTTTGATTCAAGATGTTATAAACAAAAGGAGGCTAACTATAACAGTGAAACTCAGAAGTTTTGTGTCTGACCTAGATGTAAATCTAAAAATATCCCTTCATGGTTCAGATAATAATAATGTAGTGAAAAAACAAACACGAGTGGAACTGATAATGGACAGATCTATGAACAGACATGAGGAGACGAGCTGTTAAACATGGCTTTCACCTTCTCCGTTCACTCCGGTCTTTGCATCTTTACCTTGAGGAAGTTCTTGACACGTTCAGGGTCGTAGCAGTTGCTCTCTCTGCAGATCCTCTCCACTTCTTTGATCTGACCGGTCTTACAGGCGGCCTGAATGTATTTGAAGTGAACCTCTGGATCCTGACTGAAATTCACAATGGAGCCCAGGAAGTAGAACAGACCTGAGAAACACAGTCAGAAAATGTGAAAAAACAGGAATGTCTGCAGCTCCGATAATTGAATGACTACGTTACAGATATAGAAATATATCCTGAAAAACATAATGGACATTAAAAGTTTCCCAAACTCACAGTTAAGACTGACCCAGCTCCATGACTACACAATTTATCTTCTCCTGATCACTTACTTAACCTTCATGGTACATTAGACCAGTAATAGAAGAGGCACAATCAATTTATTGTCCTGTCTCTGCCCTGGCCTACTTGTCTAACTGGCTGCATAACTGACAATTAAGACAAATAAAATTTTTCACTCTACCGTCTAGTCTGGGAACAGATGATTTAAAAGCCCTATTACTCCAAGCATAAAGTTTAATGCTTGTGTTGGCCACTGTTCAGTGTGTTTTTCCTCTGAGTGAACTGGGTCTTTGAAGTAAACTCCCCACAATTGTCTAGAAAAGTCCACTACTTAAATCCACAACTAAAAATGTAATCTGTTATTATTGTGCTTAAAGTTTAGAAAAACAGCTGAGAAAAAACAAAACCAGTAGTCACTTTATACCAGACTGAGTAACCAATCACATCATAAACATTTCTGTCATCTTCATGTTTTGTATTGATTTTATTTAGATCTTCTTCCATTTTTTTCACTTTAACTTAAATAAATACATCAATTAAGACTTTGTGAATCAGTACAGGTTTGAGAACTCACCTTCAAAGCTCTTGAATGACTCAAACAGCTCTGTGAGCGCCTGTGTAGTGAGCTGCTCATGGTACTTGGATGCCACCTGTACACAGATCTGCAGGTTCTGGCGAATGTTGGCTGACAACATGGCCCTGAGGCACTCCAGAGAATCCTCCACTGACAGTGAGCCAAAGAAGTTCACCAGCCACTACACGAGGTGGTGGAAGAACCATTAGTTTGAGTTAATCACAACAAAGACTGAGTGGAAAGTGAATTCATTTAATCCAGTCATCAGATATTGAATATTAATAATTAATAACAAATAATAAAACAGTCAGTAGGTCACAAGTCAAAAATCTACACAATACTCTCATAATCTGAGGACAGCAAACCCTCTCGGTCTTCACAAAATTAAAAAGTGGCACATATTACTGATGTTAACTTGGTTTCACCAAGTCCACTAACAGCAGAAGAGATGAGTATTTCAGCAAGTGGTACCCTGAATCAGTCATAAACATACATAAACCTCCAAACGGCACTGACAGCTGAAGCAACATGACGGCAAACTACCAAGACAGATGAACAAGAAACTGAATCTCCTCCTGATTTTTAATGCAGGGGGCATATTCTAATAAAATGTCCCCCCTGCACACTGTTCTGGTCTTGGATGCCTACCTCTGGGTTGAGAAGGTGTGTGTGAACCACAGCACGCTTGATGTCATAGAGGTCAGTGTAGTGCTCCAGTGCCCGCTGCAGCAATCCAGCTTTCTCACACAACTGGGCGATGTGGGCGCGGTCGTAGTTGGTAAACATCTGGTTGCCCAGGATAGCATCTGCAACCTGCAGTAATAACATCAGACTTCAACCGACGTTTAAAAGAAACACACCGAGTTATTGGTGTTGTGCATGTGATGGCGTACTTGTGGTGCATGCATGAGGTTCATCTCCAGCAGACGGGTCTGCAGGGGTCCTTCTGAGGGTCTGTTGTTCTTCAGAGCATCCAGGAGGAAGGAGGTGCACTGCTGGATCAGGTTGTACTCCATGAACACGTCCACAATCTGAAACGCAGGAGAAGATTTGAAAGCCTGTATACTAGGGATGGAAGATTATCTGATACACATTGATACACGTGTGCACGATCCGAGTGCATCAGTAGAGAAGCTGAAGGTGAATGAAAAGTTTGGAATGATCTTGCGATGCATTGATTGTTGAATGTGTGTGTCAAGAAAATTTGATCAGTGCAAAAGAATATAAGTTTACTTGCATTTAAAAGTGTTACTCTTTATTTGAGTAAAGTTATTCTTTTCCCTCTACCCTGTGTGCCATGGATTTGCAGATGTGTACACTGCACACTAACAGTATGAGCAACGTGGATGAAAACTGGAATGTCTGAATCTGACAGACATAGAAGGAGGTGATGACGTAGTTTGTGAACATGTCCTTTTTACTAGATCAGCTGTATTGAATCCTTAATCTATGCTTAATCTCTCTCTCGTGATTTGGGTGTGAATCGTATCACATCGTAAGGTGCCACACACGCATCTTTAATATATCGGATTGGAGCTGCTGTATTGAGAAGTATATTGTATCGTCCTGACAATTAAGATTCCCAGCCCTACTATATACATGTTTTTATTGTTCTATTTTTGCTGGTTGTATTAGAGCTACAGTGCCTCTGTTGCATTTTGATCTAACACTGCCTATGTTTCCTTGTATAATAACTTGAATCTCTCATCCATTATGCCCTTTTTGTACTATAAAACATGTCTCTTCCTTCAGTCTCCTCCAGTTCTACACTGTTAACACTAAAAGATACAACAGGGTCACATTTATTTGAAGCTGCCTGAAGGACAGCTACATTAAAACACAAAGTAAGGATAACACATTCCAGAGATCGAAGAAAGAACTTGATGCAATGTGTTTTTATTCCTGTTACCTGCTAGAACAGCACTTTAAGTAATACAGAGTGCAGCATCAGCACTTGGCTTTTGCAGTGCAGAAGGTCTGCAGTGGCAAAGGAAGGAGTGCTTTTCCTTTTAACATCAGGAAAGCTGAAGTTCACAGATGCTAGCATCCAACATCAAATGTATTCCCTAACCTCAAGTAAAATGCAAAGTCAACTTGTTCATTCCAGACAGGTCTGGTCTAATCCTGAACTTCCTGGTATTAGAACCCAATCTGCCCTGTGCAACTGGGAATCAGAATATCCATAAGTATCCACAGCCAAGCTCAATATGTATGTAACCAACTGTGTTTTAATGACAGTCATGTCCCCTAGACAGATCTCTGACCTGTGTGATGTCAGCCAGCGGTTCTTCATCCTGGACAAGCATCTGGGCAAACTGCAGGCCTTGTTCAGGATTTATCCTCATTACATTTCGCAGCAGAAAGATCCAGTCTGGAGTGTATCCCACCTGGAACCAAGAATGGTTAAGAGGTATTATGCTGATTTTACTCTATAGAAACACTTCTTTTTAGTAGAAAACATTTCTAACACTGTGTATGTAAATCTTAACAAACCTTAAATCAAGAATAAGAGATGGATGCAGCTGTTAAATATATTTACATCTCATGTTATGGGAATAAACCACTTCCCCAGCTGTGTAGACGTACCTTCTTGGCATACAGAACGATCTTGGGAAACTGTCCAGTCTCTGCAAAGCACTGGATGACCTTGTTGGGGACATTGGCCCTCAGGTAAACACTAAGAGCCAAGGTGGGATCCACTGCTTTCACCAAGTCACCAAGTTCCTCTGAACACTCCAGCTGAAACAGAACGACACACGAAACTGCTCAACAATGGGACTCAATCTGAAAACCTTAAATTGATGGAAAGTTAAATTCAGATTCGTGTCAAAAAATACACAACTGTCCCTTTAAGCTCAAATAATGACATATAAGCAAGTATTTTCAGATGACAAAAGTAAATAATTCCAAGTAGAGTTGAATGAAATGTCAAAAGATAACGTGAATGCTTTAAGAGACATTTTGTTTGTACTGAGTAATGATTTTATTGTGAATGGTAGTGATTTGGGGTTTTGTAGCAAACAAACATGCTCCCTTATGTCTGGAGGAAGTTAATTGTACGATAGAATATTGCATTAACTAAACAATCCTTCATTTAGAATAGTAAATTGTGATATTTTTACTTTTGACAAAACTTGCAAGCATATTGATAATCTCATCAACCCCTCTTGGACACAAATAAGGAATCGTATTAGATATATGTACTTGTGAAACTAATAAAATGTTACATTATATATGAAAATGTAAAGTAATTAACCTCTGAAGCAGCATAAACCCACTCACATCCACAAACACTAGTGGGAACATCACCGATGTTTGTATAAGCGATGATGTCATGTAACCCAAGATAATAGAAAAGTCGTGTAAACAAACAGGCAGCTCAGGAAAAGCCACTTCCTGTGAGTGGAAGTTTAGACAGAGATCTGGAATACCTTGTCTTCCTTCAGCCACTTCTCCAACAGCTGCTTACGTCCCTGCTGGAGGACAGGTCTGCAGAGCTCCAGAGACTCAAACTTGTTGAGCTGGCCCTGGTCCAACAGGATACCAAAGTACTGCAGGAGGGGGGAGGTCTGGCCCTGCTGAGTGGGAACACTCTGGAAGCGACGGATGGTGTCTGGGGTTCGCAGGATGCCCTGAGAGGCAGAGGGGAGAGGTCAACTACAGGTAAAAAAAACAGTCACAAAAGGCGCAAAAATATGTTCACACCATATCGTAGCGATCCTAATGCTAGTGCCATGAATACCTTTGGTGCATTGGCAGCAACCTTAGCAGCCTCAGAGTAGTTCCCTGCAGCAAACAGGTTGTTGAACTTGCGTGCGAAAAGCTCTTCAGCGCCAGCAAGATTGTTGCGGACAGCCAAACGAAGAGCCAGATCTGGATTTTGTAGCACATTAGTGATGTACGGGATGATGTTTTCCTCTTCCACACAGACAGACAGTACCTGAAACACAGACGTCACAGTACAATCGGCTCCAAAGCAGACACTGAAATCATAACGTGAAATGTTGGAAGCTTTTAAACCTTTGTATAATCTGATCAAACAGTTCTTTGCAGGATTGTGTTGGCTTGGAGCTAGTCTCAGTGACCTTGGTCTTTTGATTTTGTCAGTTTCTATCCAATAATAACCACTAGGCCAGTAAAAGTTAAACACTCTGCCCCCACCACAGGATACATTAAAGAGCACTGTGTCAGGATAATTATCAACAACACATAGAAAGAATTTTAACCAACCTTTAATACATATGGACCACACTTGAATAAATCAACCCATTCGGAGACCACAAATTAGCAGAGTGAGCAAACTGAGCTAAATATCGCTTTGGGCAATGGCATTAAATTCCATTACACACTGTCGGGCCTTGGGCTGTGGCTGCTGAATGCAAATGTTTCATTAGTGGGTCAGTGTAACACATGGCTTTTGTAACTGGACTGGCAACAGAAGAAGAAAAAAAAAAGGGAACAAGTCGAGTGAAAGAGCAGCTGAGGAAAACAGGAGGGGGAAAAGAAAAAGACAGCTGACATTGGCCCCACTACAAACCAGCGCAGCAGGTCAATGCCCCAGCTTTTAACATGGGTGAGTAGACCTAATGTTACGTATCAGCAATGCACTCACTGACAAGAAAGTAGGTGGATTTACTGAGGGTAGGAGATGAAGTAGGAAAAATACAATCTGACATTTCACTGATTTAATTGTTGATCATTTCCTCAATTAATGGACGTTTGTTGAGTTTAGAAAATGTCAGTGTGTGGTCACTAGTGACTCCAAAAGCACAAAAATGACATGTTATCTTCAGTTTAATGGCATAAGCAGGTAAAGAAACCTCACAATACTCCTATGAGAGACTAGAATCAAAGTATTTTAACTTTTTTCTCAAACCGATTCAATATTCAGCAATTTTTTTTGAAAGGAACAGCTAACAGATTAACAAAATAATTATTCACCTGTAACGTGCAGTACTGATGGTAAAGAAACTAAAATAATCAGGATGCTCCCATTAGGGCTGATTACAATCATGAAAGTAAAACACAGAATGTCTTGATTCAGACCCAGGTGACATGACATTTTCACCTTATTAAGATGATTTATTCTATTTAAGTAAACCAATCAGCGTCTGGTGGAAACACAGGCCCAGTCCTGCCAGAACAATTGTACTCAACCGGAGAACCCAAGCATCAGGTGACAGCAGAGTATCAAGTCATACTGGCCCAGAAACAACCCGACACATTGCATTATAGTAAAACTGCATGGCAGTGATCGTCACAGGTCTGTGCAATACTAATGACATGAAAAAGGAGGAGATTATGATTGGATGAGAGAACGAGCTCTAAGAGGATTAAGGGCACCAGGCTGTGCCTCCCACTTCACATCATGTGCCCCTGTGTGGTGGGCCTTTTGTCCCCCCCCGATGAATTTACCTCCTTTTTGGATCCATATGCTAAGACAGGACTGGGATCTCATGTGGTAAAATATGTTACTTATTAAGTTTCATCTTCACTAACCTCACAAATCGTTAGTGGTTAATTATTGAGTAATGCATTTTCTAGGTTTCCCTGGTTTTTTTTTGTTTTTGGTTTTTTTTAACAAATTCTAAAGGAATTATGGTACAACCACAAACTACAACTTAACTAAAATGTTCAACTTCATTCAGTTCTTTCCATATATTCATCTAACTTTGGAGTTGCTTGATGACTGAAAGTAGCCACGATATTGTATAGGAAAGGGATAGAACAAATGTTTCATGTAAACATATCAAGTTACTAATATTGTTGCTAACCAACCCGCTCAATTATGGCCACGGAGAAGCCCAGACAGCAGCCTATTATCTTTCAGATCACTGTCTCTGTGTACGTGTTTCTTCACATACGCACATCGCTGTGCCGGTATACAGCCAGATCCGTCGCTGCCTCAGATCAGCTTTCAACTCTTCACTCAATTATTCATGTGGTGTGTGGCCTGGATGGAACATTATTCATCAGCTGGTTGGATCCAGTTCTCATCTCTGGTTCAACTTCGCAAAAGCACTAAGAATCAACTGTCTCTGCTCTGCGGGAAACACTACCCTTGGATTATTTGTTATGCTTTCCCACACAGCCTGAATCTGCAGAATGATGACAAACAATTGTCGCTGATATTACCACAACATTTGATGTCTGATGTTGCTCTCACTTCAATGTATTAACGTGTGTTGGATTTTCTTTCCTGTAAAATATTCTGAAATGATCAGATAATGATACGGTGGCTGTGTCGTCTGTAACTCTGCTTTTCGTTTCTAAAATCTGCAGCTGTCCATTGTTTTTTAAAACTTCAGATCAGAACTGTACAAATAAGTAGCTTTGAGAACAAGAGAATCATCCAAAGGTGAATCTGTTACAGTATTATATGTGACCATTCAAAATTTATCAAATCCAAAGTTCACATTCTGTATAAAATATGTGTCTTGCTGGGGTTTGGAAATAAGTCCTGGTTCCTAGTTGACATTCATACCTAGGGGTGTTTATTGGCAAGAATCTGGCAATACAATGCAAATTACAATAGTAGGACCACGATACGATAGATTACAATACATCATGATACTGTTAAAAAAAAAAAAAAGCCAATTTTTGGTTTGTTTAAGTGATTATTTCCTTGAAGAATTGAATTACACCTGAAATATGCACAAAACTAAACACATTTTATTTGATCACAACAGGATCTGGTGCTACATCTCAACACTTTCCTTTGTAAAACCTTACATAATGTTTTACAGTCATTAGAGTGTTAAGAGAGTTTTAGATCCTGCTCAAATGTTCATATTCTATTAATTCATACCTAACATCAGAACATTTTCTTTGTCCCAACAAAGGAACTAACATCTGCCTCAGACAGCAAAAAGTGCTTTTACGAAGCTTCAAATAACCATTATTTAATAAAACAATGTTAAATAATAATAAATAAAATATTATGAACAATAAAGACAAGCAAAAATAAACCTCAGACATATCGGCATTTCAATACCAAAAAACATCGATACACTATCACCAAATGAAATATTGTAGAACTGATATTTTCTTACACCCTTATTCATACCTGTCCCTTCCTGTTGACCCCGATAATGCCTGATGTGGCCTCATGTGGAGCAGTAACAAAGATGGTTTCCCCACTAATGCGGTTCATGTAAATGCAGGTCCCGGTCTCCAGGTCATACAGGTGAATGTAGCCGTATTTGGTGATGAGGAAGACGACATCCTGCTTTGAGCTTATCTGTAAAACAAAGGCAGATAAAGCATCAGGTCTGTGGTTCTGGTTGTTGTGAAACAAACTATTTTATGGATGTTCATGTGTATCTTTCATCATGATTTATAATTAGCAAAACTTAGCAGATTAGGACAGATCATTAAAACATTTTAATTTTCAACTTTTGTTTGTATAAAATTTATTCATTATCCGTGTCTGTTGGTTTTACATTGTGATGCAAGAGTCTATCTAAACTATTAAAGTCTCGATCGCTGCACACCTGCATGGCCACTGGGAAGTCGTTCTGAGCTTCTGGAGGGAAGAAAACATCCACTGCTTTCTTGGGAAACGGCTGGTTGCCAGTTGGTGGTGCCCCCACTTCAATGATGTGCAACTGTGTTGGAAAAAGAAAAGGTCATCATTATTGTTGACTTTGGAGGGTTTCCATCAGCAGTCCTTCTGTAGTTAGCATTTAAATACATATAATAAATATATCCAACATAAATATAGAGTATTAGAAAGATTTAACAAATCAGAACTCATCCTCCTAAGACACTTCCTGAATCCAATTTTAAGAACTGACAGACTCTGGTGTTCCTTATAAAGTATTTCTCAGTATGTTCCCATCATTGATCACCTTTCCTCCAGCCTGGCCTCTGACAGCAAAGCAGAACAGAGTGGATTCTTCTGTATTTCCCTCCATCTTGAACTGGGCAAAGCCAGCAGCATGGCCTTCAATAGGCTGAGAAACCTTTCTGTCAACAGAATACAGCTGCATGGCTCCCACCACACGATTTTGCTGAGAGACAAAACAATAAACACATTCATGAATGTCACGAGGGAGTTAATATGCTAGGTTTCAGTTTGTGTAGATGATTGCCTGTATATTTGTAACATTTACATGCATTATGTATTGAAGCTTTTTGCCTGTATTAAGACAAAATCAATACTGCTACAAATCTGATAACATGGCTAATGAAAATGAAATGTCAAATCAATAAAGGTTTACATGCAGCAGTGCATGTCCTAACAGGCCATTTATTACATGTAAATATAGAGACTATTTGCTCCTTTAAATCATTTTTATTACATTTATGGTGGAATATACAAAAAGGCTGCCTCTTTCATTCCTTGAACTACCTTCTAGAAAAATAATTGTACCCTGCTGGTATAATTTTAGGTCATGAGCTGTGCAGTCGCAATTTGCATGGCAAATAATAAAAAAAAGAAAGTGCACAGCTTGGCCAAAGCTGGGCTAAATATCTATACAATTGTGTCTCACCTTCTCTAAAATACAGCAAAAGATCATCTCAAGTACACAAGTAACAACTGCCTTTCAGTTCAGAAACATGTGGTATGAGCTGTCAGGAGAACAAGTGCAACTTCTACAACTACAACTTTGATTCTTAATAGAGAAGCTCTACATGCATGTCCAAAGAATACACCTAAAAATGAATGATATTTCACAGTTTTTCTAAATTAAGAATGTCCAAACTGTACATGTAACTTTTGGGACTAAGTGAACGTCCTGTGACAAAGCAGCCACCTCAGTGTGTTCAGTTTTAAATGACCAGATAGCCGCACAATACCTGGGCTGAGATACCGATGAGCAAGAGCCACTTCTGTTTGGCGTCAGTGCGGTAGTTGATGATCTGGCAGCCTGCGAGGCTGGAGTGGCGGTCGAAGACTTTCACGGGCTGCGAGTCACCCTCCATGCTCCAGTGGTAGACGGCATTATCAGTCACAAGTGCAACTGTGTTGAGGGAGATCCACTTCCAGAAGGTAACGTCGTCTGTCATGGTGTGTGCCTTCATCTTGCTCTTCATCTCAATGTTGAAGATCTGAAGAGTTTTGGCGGCTAGAGAGGGAGAGAGGAGGGTACGAGCCAAGCACAGAAATGGTATTATAGTTTCTGACAGGCGTGTCCACAAACACACATATGCAGGCAGAGAATAAACGACAGGTTGTAATGGGAAAGGAAGAAACGATTTGGAAACTTAGCAGTCATGGCACAGAGGTCATCAGGCAACAACGCCATGACTGACAGACAGGGGATGCCACGCATGCTGTAGTCGGAGATGGTGTGATATATCTGGAGAGTACTAAACAACTGACATTAAAAGGAGAACAGGAAATGAAAGAATTACAATTTTGACTCATCAATGATATCCTGGGAGTATGATTGTGTCAGACACGTGCACTTTAAGGAACATAGTGTCTACACGTACAAGTAAATTCCCTTTTTGGGAGTAAGAAGAGAAAGCATTTCTCATTCTGAATACTGTAAACACAGTATTAAAGATGGTTAATGAATGTACTGCGTATGTGTTGTGTATTGCCTGGTCCGACTACTTGGCCCACCCCAAATGAACAGCTGTCAAAGAGGAACAAAGCAGACGAAGGGCAGAAGCACAAAACAAATAACTCACAAAAGGCAAACATGTCTGTGTCCGAGTAAAAGACATAAGAACGGACCAAGTCAGTTACAGACATCATTAAAAGCACAATTGTATTGAAGTGTTTTAAGCAATTACAGCCTTTTAGGCAAGAGTCGCAGCCATTGTTTCCAACCACAATTATAGATGATTTTCCAGGAATTTATGTTGGGAGTGCCTTGATTAAAGAGAAGTGGCTAAATGTTTAAAAAAAAGTTCACTCACCTGGATTTTTTTGTTCTTTTAGTTTGGGTTAATTTAGTGTGCTTAAGCTTTATTAAGTAGTTGTGAGACGTATTTGTTTGGTCATTATTCACTACTCGATCGACAAAGTGAGAAAAGCAAAGACCAATGCAGCACAACCTTCATGATCATTTTGCCATCACTAAGCTGTTGGATCAGAGTCCTATAAGCAGTGTGGAGAATAAACCACTTACAGCAGAAGCAAAATTTATAAAATGCAAGCAAACAAATTTGACTGAATTTGTAATGAGCTGTTGGAGATGTGTTGTCCATCCTTCAGACAGGGTTACATGGAAACATTGAGGCTTGGTACAGTGTCACGTGACAAAACCAGCTGAGAAACATCAATATGAAAGACAGTGGGTGAAGGTAGGGGGTCTACACTGACCCTACACTGAAGAATAAGCCAGGAGCCAGTCCAACTACAGAGTAGTGGACTAGAAGAGCTTAGTTAAACACAACCCATTATTATATGACAACACAACATTTACATGAAGTGGATGTGTACTTGGTAGTTTTTAACCATCATTGATTACTTTTGGTTTTTATGAAAAAAACAGAGGAAAAAATATGGAACAGAGGAGTCAATGTAGTGTTGCATTCAAAACAGTCTGCAGCAGTACATTTTCTTATTTCCAATGGACTTGATATGCTGCAGATTGAACCAATAAATAATATATTGTTTATAAAAGTAAATCAAATAAATGCACATGATTATACCTCCCGTAACACACCAGCAGCACCATCCCAAAAGAAACAAAAGTGAAGTCTATTCATTTACATGGGCTAATCCTCCTTAGTGCTTAAGTCAAGTTCATTGGTTGTTTTGCGTTTGCATTAATTATAAGTTGCCACAATTTAAAAAACCAAGGAATCATTTAAAATATTTGTCAAATTCTTTGTTGATGTGCAAAGAAACATTAAGAACCCCAGAGTCTTAACCAACACTTAACCACAGCAAACTAAAGTATGGCCACAAGAAGATGTTCTGTCTAAAGGTCTAGGATTCAATCTAACATTCAGAATGTTGACAAAAATGAGGAAAAGTCCTGAGCACAAACAGAAAAACACACATAGGACTTGGATCAACTGAATCCAAATGATCTGGAACTTCACAACCAAATCTACCTGAACATTTACAGTTTCTATACATTGAAACCCCACATTTATAACCCAGTTCAATCCTCATTATTTCTAAATACTAAACAGTTCTTGGTAATGAAAACCACAAGCGGTTCAAGGAGTTAATAAATATTATGAGGTATGAGAGGTTTAGAGAATTACAACTGCACACAGATGGAAAAAGACATGAATTTTAAAATGGAAATTGAAAAGTGATGTGAATTAAAATAAAATAATTTTTTTACCCAGAGTAGTTCCACATACAAAACAGAATCTAAATCACTTTTTCAGATAACAAAATGATGGAATGCCAGCAAGCTATAAGGTTGTGAAAGCTAAATCCTGTTAACGAAATGATATTTCCAGAAGAAAAACTTTTAAAGATGTCACTGAAAGTAAGTTAAAATATCTTGACCAACTCAGAGATTTGAGAAACATTTTCACTAGACAAAAACTGACCTAGTGGCAGGTCATCTCTTTTGTTTTCATGTTCATTTGTATTACCGTAATGTTGAAATGAGGAATTTTCTTTTTTAGTAGTCTTGAAAACAGGATTTTACTTCCACAGTGAAGTAGTTAAATTTCAACTCACCGTCTGCAAACACATAAGAAAGCAGTAAAGAAAAAAAAAAAGAACATAGAAAAGACAAAAACAAAAACAACAAAAAGTCAAAGCAATCATGGATGCTGGACAAAAAGAATAAATATATACGCATCTTGAATATTTACAGGACAAATGCTTGAAAACATGCTGGTCAATATAAACTGTCACAGCAGAGAAACTAAAGTAGCTGGATGTGTATGGACATAAACAGATGAAAAATGCATATATAATCTTAATTAAATGGATAATGTTGCTATAATGTCGAAAATTCTCAAAGCTGAAAACTGCAAATCCATTTCAGAGGGTGACTTAAAATACAGCAGTGAATCAATATACCGTATTGTTTGTCAGCTTTTCCTCGCTTTCTGAGAAGTCCTGCACTGATTCAGACAACGAGTCTTTTTCAGGCCTAAATGCCAATACAGTGTCGTACCTTTTAGTGCAATGACCTTGCTGGCTGGATTCATGATGGCGCTGTCAGCGGAGATGGGCCTGCGGATGGGGGTGTTGGGGTCGGCCAAGTCGATGATCACCACCTGAGTCTGCTCACCCACCTTCTCCCGGATGCAGATGAACTTATCTGACTCCATGGTAAGGGTACTGAATCCAATGTTCGCTGGATTGATGCCCAGGTTTTGAAGCTAAGAGAGAATGAAAAAAAACACAAGGTGCATGTTAGGGTTAACAAGAACTAGCTGCAAATGTTACTGTTAAATACCAGCTTGAAAAGAGGTCAAATTCCTGTATAAAGGAGTTCAAATCAGGATCATTTACAAACAGCAACTTACAGTTTTGTTTGACTAAAGTAGTACAGGGTGAGCAAAGCAACGAGTACTGAACAACAGGTAGAAGATTGTGTTACAATTATTTTGACAGATATTCCATTCCACTGATAGAAATGCTTGTGGTTATAGTCGGTGTGGTAATGTGGGACTTGATACTAGACTTGTCCCGATCCGATATTTGGATCGGATCGGCCGCCGATATTAGCAAAATAATGCGTATCGGTATCGGATCGGCCGGCACGGAAAATTGCCGATCCAGACTCCAGACTTTTTTTTAATCCGTCACGGGTTTTTCAGCGCACCGATAATCCATTCCATGTTTTTGCTGCGGTTTCCCTATAATCTGGTCCGCATTTTCCAGCACACCTTCAGCACATGAGCGTCTCTCAGGGGGAGATTGAGGAGCTGAAGGCATTTTTGTTTTTAAACAATTCACAATATTATTTGGACTGATTTTTTTTAAAGCCTTGGTTTACACTTGTTCCAGAGCTGATGTTGAGTTCACAGACTATTTTACACTCAGGATGTTTGT
>JAPSES010000044.1:2598063-2613324 GCA_029822895.1 Maxillicosta whitleyi | reverse complement strand
CTTTAAAGAAGTAAGGAAGTAAGGAAGATAAATAACTTTAAATTTTAATACTGCTTGTATAGGCCGGGATCGGTATCAGCCAGTATCGGTATCGGATTGGAAGTGCAAAAAAATATCGGTATCGGATTGGAAGTGCAAAAACCTGGATCGGGACATCCCTACTTGATACTGTACCGGACAACCTCTAAACACATGTGATATATGTTTTTTTAATCTTTAGAAAAGCTCTGCACATTTACTTTGTTTTAATTTACATGGTTACCAAAAAGGCTTGACTGCTTTGACTTAGAAGAGTAGAGTAGATTCCTGAAAATTATGTGATTAAAATTGCAGCAATTATTCAATTCACTGGCAATGATTAAATGAACTATTTCTAGTCAGGTTCAGAATCAGTTTATTGTCATTCCACATACATGAAACGAAACTTGTACTCAAAACCAGCAGTATACGGCCCTAATAAAAACTCTAAAAACAGTGATCACACAACAAATTACTGACAATAAAACCTAATACTTAAAAAATAAATAGGACAACATGACAGCTACAGTGCAGGAATAGGAGCGTCACCTAAAAGAGCATATAAAAACAGGATAAAAACAGATAAATAAAAACAATTGCAGGAATGTTTCACTCTTTTAGTGAATACACAGCATATTTAATGATATCACCTTAACTTTAGGGAACAAACTGATTGGTTTTCCAGCTTTTCCTGAGATCAAACAAGTGATTAAGATAATGATTGCTAATAAACTGTTTATTTGACTGTTGTTTAATTCTGTAAAGCCCCGTGAGACAACCTTGTTGTGACATAGGGCTGTACAAATAAAATTGAATTGAAATGAATTAATTATTAGAACTGTTGTTGTACCACTACATGCAATTTTTGTCTTTGTCTGAACCAGACATCAATGTTCCCAGTGCTTCTCTGTAGCACCTGCTTTATTTATTAAAGCTCCTATAATCTGGATCTTTTACTTAACTTGTATTCTGATTGTGAAAATGGTTATTAAACAAACTTCTCTTGTGAGAACCTCATCCACTGTGTAAATCATTTTTACAATCGGTTGACTTGAATGTGTTTCGTAGATAAAACAACAATAGAGTCCAATAATAAGCCTCTGAGACTCTGCTCAGCTGCTCCAGATGAACACAGCCGGCTGATGAGGTCACCAGAACTGACAGTGAGCAGCAGAACCATCTCAGCAGTTACAGACTTGACTGGGTGGAGAGCAAACCCAACGCCAAGTTCTTAAAGCGTGATCCAAAGAGGAAACTACGACCATCTTGCACAACACACTGGCTACTGCAGCTTGTCGGGGTCCGACTTCCAGCTGACTGCATTCAGTTCAGAAGAGTTTGTCCAGAAAATGCATTCCACTATCACAGCATAAAGCTGATTTGGCCTTTTGATTTCTGTCAAATTATGTGGGATACTACTATAAATGAAGCGATTTGCTGTGCAGAGTTGACCTCTGGAGCCAAGCTTACTGCCAAGGCTGGAAAAAAGGAGCATCCTGCCTGCTTCATACAAACCCTGACACAGCACTTCCTAGTAATGGCAGCTACAGTCGAGGTCTGTGCCAGAACAGCTCTGTACACAGGCATCCAAATCCCTCGTACCAGTTTACACAAACAATACTTCAACATACTCCTGCTTTGCAGCTGCACCAGTCTGAACTGTTATGAAGTAAACCTAAAGGAAATGAAACTACAAAAACATTTCTCATTCTGGGCTGGGGTTCTGCTGTTGCAACTTCCTCTCTTTCACAACTGAGCAGCAAACCACCGCCGTTGTACAAATGACGTATGACTACCTGAGGCATTAAGACTGTGATTTACTGATCAAACAAAATGGCTCCAAGATAAGACGTGCTCTTGGAGGTGTGTATGATCCACTATATATTTAGTAGGTACAATGTAATAAAACATTAGTGAATTATCCTCACACATTCATAGATGGACAGAGTAAATATATGCGAAAAACTGCCATGACAGAAAAACAAACCATACCGGCTAAACTGGGAAATGTTAAATATAAATTGTCTATGCAGTAATTGAAGCTATTAGTCATTACTTTCCATTCCTAGCTTGCTAATTCCGTTTTTATGTCAACAGAAAACTTCAGACTGGATTGCAGCCAAGTCTGTTTGCCAGCTGAAGGCAACATTTCCCGGTACTTTGTCTTATTCTCTGAGCAGACCGTGTATTTTGACAGAGTCACCCACACTGGCTGGTTTGTTTTTGCTGATTAGGACTCAGTAAAGGCAAACTCCTTAGTTCCAGGAACTGTTCAACGCAACGGGTCCACCTTTTATCAATGGCAGGACGCTCCCTCCCTTTCCCCCCGCCCTGCCACACCCACATTCTTTCATTTGTGGGTAACCTGGTTCTCTCTTGATGACGCTGGGGGAAAAAAAACTCACAGAACTAGTGTTACAACCAGCCATGAAGAAGAAATGAAAATTGACTTGTAGTAATCTGTAACCAAAGTGTTGAGGGTTACATCATACAGTGTTGTTGGAGGAGGACCCATGGCCTCTTATCACCTCTGATGGTGTGTTTACAAAAGGTAATATTTAATTAATCAGACAAAAAGAAATGCTTTGTATAGAGAACCTGTTCATCTGCAGTAAATGTGGTCTCTATAACATCGAGTACACCATTATTCCACCACCTCTTAAGAAATTGAATGTGAACCCATTATAACTGTGAGTGTGTCTTTTCTTGTAACAATGATGAGCTCAGTCTGTGTAGCTGAGATAGGCACAAGGTATTGGAAAAGGACCATTCTCTCTGCCATTAAATATTCCATACGCAAATTTACATGCCATCTCTATCACTTTCTCTCTCTACCTTCTGTCATCTATTCTTGGAACAGCAGGAAATTCTTTCATTCACAATATAATGCTTACGTGAAACAGGAAAGAGCAGCGAGACATAATAACAATGACTGCGTAGCTACAAACACACAGACAGATGTTGCGGTGCTGGAATGCAGACCACTATGGTTTAGTCCGTAAAACTAGTTGGCTTTTCAGACTCTAAACTGCTGTGGGCTAACACTACAGTGACATCAATAAGCAGGAATTTGTGAGAAAGCAGGTCAAACCAGTGCAGCTACAACCAATGTGGAAAATCACTTATTTATTCTGGCCTGCGCTTGTCTGGTGCTTCTGGTTTTAGCCTAGCTATTAGCACAACTTCTGATGGGAACACACTGGCCTAAGCTCATTCTACTCACAGATCGAGAGATGTATCAGCAAACTGGGGGGTACAGAAAAGGGCAAGATGTGTACTTTAGAATGAGCAAGAGCTACTTTTATAAAGATGTCCAGAATATTAAGGACCTATCAGTAAAGATAGAAGAAAAAAAAAAAACAAGGCACCTTAAAAAGATAAAAGGAGATATACATGAAAAAAATATGCACTAAAACAATAGAGGAAGAATTACCAAAAATGAAATATTCATGGCCACAATAAGAAAGAAGCTCCATCAGGTAGCCAGTGCAATAACAGCAGCAAATCACCAACATGAAGACTGAAACCCAACGCCAAGCATCACCATCACTATACATCACTGCTTCACTTCATTGTAATCACTTCCAGAAGCCAAATTCTTTACATAGTCATTAAAATATAGTAGAGCATGTCCTGAATTAGTGCCCCTTGCAAAGCAATTTTATGCACCAGAGACCGGGGGGTGAACTGCTAAAACATACATGGATAAAAAAGCTTGGGGGGGTATTATGAAGTTGTTCTATCACAGAAGCAAAGTCAAAGCCATGTGTGTTGTCCACAATCACTCACAAATCAAATTGCCAATTTGATACGTGTCTGAACAATCTGGAATGATGCAGTTTTCAAGACTTACACTTGATATTGGTCACTAAATCAGTAATTTTTAGACACAACTCAGTACCAATACAAATGAGAGATGACTTATGTATCCCAACAGAGGGTGATAACAAGCTCAGTTAATGTGATCCACAGTATGCAATTATTCAGTGCTCCATCTGATGCAAGACCTGTTCAACTGTAAAATTCATAAAACTGAACAATTAAACAGTCTTATCCAACTCACAATAGAGGCAAGTAAAATATTCAAACAGCAAGAGTTTTATTTTTTTCACATAGGTTAAATGTGCCCCAACATAATATGATAAATGATGTACACCTGCATCAGTACCAATACTGGTATCAGATACTGGTCTGATACTGAGCCACAAAAATAGACTGGGGTACAATGGCTCCAATTCAAAGATGTAACCATTTAGATGACTTCTACATTATTATATCTGTGTGTACAACATGTAAATAATCACCTAACAATGTAAACACATAAAGTAATGGTATCCCAACCCATGACATTAATTAAATATTCAAGGCCTCATCATACAAAAACAAAGTATCTATACTTAGGAGATACTTCAATGCTAAAGAGACAATAGTTTATAATAACCAGGATGCTGCTGCATGGTTATCATTTAAAAATGATTCACTAAATTTATGTTTATATTACATTTTGTTTCTACGACACCTACTGCTTTTTCCGAATCTCTTCCTCCTTAATATACTGGAATCCGATTGGTATCAGCTAATACACAAAGGTCAGGGATCACAATATCAGATGACAATTTCAGGTACTATATCTAAACTTCTTGAACAATACACAACGGTACCTCCATCCTGATCTAAGAAGGTTATGAATGACTCCTGCTGCAAATACTGCACAGATAAAGAATCAGCCAGTATTTTAATTTTTTTTTTTTTTTTTACCATTTCTGACTAGATCAAGAGTGCCATGTGTTGATTTAACTTGTATGCTCTTCCTTCAAAGGAAAGCATTATCTTGCTCAGCAGAAAAAAAATGCCATGTATGTGTCCAGCATATATAAAGTTCAAGGCAGGGCAGGGAAGGATGTGCTATGTAATGTGCTGAGGCTTGCAGCACTTCATTGCAGTGCTCCACAACAGGAAACCAGTGACCCATTGTATACTGGGACTGAAACAACAGGCCTGCCGAGTGCTGCCTCTTCCACTACCATGTGACACTAGTGGGTGACATGTGACCAGCCCAGGGGTGAGGAGCAAGAAGGATGCCCTTACTGTTAGATTAAAAAGGAGGGGAAAAAAGGAAGGGATGCATGTATTTCTGGATTTCATCCATCTTCACTTCAGGCCAGTTCTGCTGAGGTGGTTTTGGAACTGCAGTTTCCTTTCTCTCCCAAACGTTCTTTATCTTCCATGAGGATGGTGCTGCAGAATATCAAGTGTTCAGCAGTTCTGGATCCTCACAGGCCTGTCACGAGCTATCAGCTGGACAGTTACTAGCACAGTTCAAAGTACACTGTGCAAACCTTGTAAGATGATACTTGAGAGAATATGACACAATAAACACACCCTTCCCATCAGTCAAACACTAAATATACAATGGTATGTGTCACGAGTGGATTTAAATCACAACACCAGTGAAATGTGTCAGGATATATTGTAAGGAGAGTACATCTTACTACATACAGTAAGTAAAGTAGGTCAAAGTTGAGCATGTATTCATGTGAGTGAAAATTCATGTTCATTTAAAATGGAACCAAAATCTGGATTTCTTATTAATTATTAGTCATTTTGAATGAAAAAATGACAAATGTGCTGTCTGCTGCACCCTTTCTGTAAATTCCCTATTGACTTTAACCTGTAGAGATAACCAACAACATGTTTTGTAAACTTAACACATTATAAATCATCCACATGTTCAGAGAAATTAAAGTTTGAACTAGTCATTATGGGATTAAACCTTTGGCTTCTTCCTCTAAACAATCATCAAGTGTGCCAATTTAGAGATTCATGAAAGAACCTGCCTTGTCAAATCCTACTTACTAAACACCATTTTCAAGGGAAGACTTTGTCAAGAGAGAATAGGCATAATGTTGTCATCACATCAGCAGAATCCAAAGCCATTCTTTAGGATTACACTCCCAGGAGAAACAAATTACAATGTATAAAAACATGTGCATATTTAGTGTGGCCTGTAGTGATGATGTGGAGTGGTAGTAAGAGTGGATTTTACTTCACATCTTAGCAAATAAAGTAATTTTACTGAGTCTACACTACACTATATAAATGGATGATGTATAAAAATGCAAACTATGCAAGTTCATCATGACAGAACATTGCAGGGAGAGGAAGGAGAAAGAGCACAGAACAAGGTAAATGCATGCTTTTATGAATGTTGGTTCAGCAAAATTGTGAGTAACACATTGTAAAATTTCAATGAGGACCTACACTGAACAAAACTCAGCAATAAATCAGGTTTTAATCATCATTCATTAAGACCCATAATATCCTGGTATCAGAAGTTTAGATCAATTATTAACACTACTGAAGGATCATCAAGTGACAAATTAGAGCTCAGCAGAAAAATTAGGATGTGTTAACACTGTCAGACAATATAAAAAAGTAAACAGCGGACCTACATGTGCTCAGTTGGTTGTGTAGTGTCAAAAATGTATGAACAGAATATACAGGCCATGCATTAATGATAGTGGTTAGAGGTCACTAGGGATTTCCCTACACAAAATGACTTTGTGACGTGCCAATGACACAAATCAGTGAAAGCAAACGGCATCCATAGGCATTTCTTATCAATGAGAATAACAATATGGCCAAAGATGTTTTCTAAATAAAACACACACAAGTTACTTTACAGAGTAGATTCAAACACTACAAGGAATGACTGTACAGTTCTAAGGATGTAAGCAAAATGTGATTTCAGTTTTATGCACAGTAATTCGCAGTATTATACTCAGTCTCTTCACTCCTACACCAATTATGATGACTTAACAAAAGGAGTCAAAAATTAATTCTATAATCATTTCACTGCAAGTCAGTGCACAAAAGGCCTGTGAATAGTTTCATGAGGCCTATGATAGATCTATTAACAAATCAAAAACTGTCACATAAACAAAAATGACAAAAACACCAAATGCTTGATCAAATGAGATTTCTGAGTTAATGTACCAAATGTCTTTTGTTTTAAAATAATTTACAGATGGCAAAAATCAGAAGCAGAAACCCCCCTGCATTATATGACTATTCTCACAACTGAGGTTTCTGCTCATTTTTCTGAAAAATTGAGAAAATGATAATAATAAATGACCTGCAGATTTCTCACTGGACCCTGAGACACACACAGTTCCAACAAAATGCATCATGAAAAAAACTCAACAATGTTATAATATTTAAATTGATGTGTTATGCTATTGTAGAGTGCTGAGCATGAAAATATTATGCATAAACAACAGCTGTTTAGATATGAGAGGAGGCCAGAAAACAGATAGAAAGGTAGAATAAACTAGTGATTTTTTTTTTTTTTTTTTTTTTTTTAAGCCAAGAGGTAGACCGATCACATATCTTCTTTGAACCCTGACAAAGACACCAAAGTCCCAATAATTTATTCATTACATTGTGTAAGCCAGTACTGCAGCCTCCATCCATAAGCTTGGAAAGGTATGAATATTTCCGCTTCCTCCACTAGATCAGCTGGCAATTTTATTGGGGCTAAAGTAAAGGTGTGGTCACTTAAACAACTATCAAACAGTAGTAGTTCAGATAATACACATGAGGCAGAAACATTCCTAAAAACTCTCTAATCTATCAGTTTGATGAACATCAGCTTCATTAGTGTCATATCATGTTCCCCTTTCTTACAGGGAAACAGCAATCATTCTCGGTAAATACTTGAGCCACAGCCAACTTTGTCAAAGTCATTCAACACTGGTAGACGGAGAGCTATCTGACAAGCCCACACAGCACATGACCTTTCTACAAGCGGCCAACGTGATTTCTTTCTGAGGAAGGATAATCACTTTAAAAGTACTGTCACTAAGCGCAATTCTGTGCATGTCAACGCTACATAATTAGCTGTAAAAGTTTGAAGAAGCCTCAATCTTAAAAGCCCCTATGCAGAGGTAAGTGATGCATTTTTGACTCAGTAAATCAAGATTAACTCGTTCGAGTCTTAAGAAATATTGAGAGAGTGATTATGTTTAATTAAATACCTCTTACGAATACTCTTGTCGTATTTATAGTAATGTTACAGCCGTGTTTGTAGTCGTACTTTTACACAGAATGCTGTCATGAACCCTCTAGCTAGCTAGCTGGTAACACAGTTCATATTTCAGTCATTGATAAACAGCAACATTTATTCATTCCGTTAGTATAAATCACATTTTGTAATTTATATCGAGCTTAAGAGTTACTAGTCAAAGTGTTAGCAAGAAGGCTAGATGCTAACTAAGATAAACGTCATCCACCCTGCCAAGCCAGTTAGCATAGCTTGTAAAAGCTAACAGCCTGTTAGCAATCTTTCACTTTTATCAGAAAAGCTAAAGATGGTGTCGAGTGATTGCCGGGGACAATTAAGTAACTAAGAATGAAACAGAAACTTTAGTAAACAGTTTGACCATTCATTCATTGACGTACCTGCAGGTGCTCCTGAAAGCGAATAGGCAGAATCTGAGCCATGGCGGTTCCTCTCACTCTCCTCCGGTTTCTACTAATGCTAACAAACTACGACTTCTTTTTTCAGGTCCTAGCCGGACAGCCAGGGAGCCGCTACTCTAAAGTCCAAAAGAGAGGTTTCTAAGTCTTATTTAAAACGCACTGTCAGTGTGATGGTACTTTTAAATTCGTCCCTTAACTGTTTACTTGCGGGCTTCCCCTGGCTAACGACTGGCTGCCACTACACCGACTCCCCAGATCTGCAATGGCGGTGGAGGTTGGTCAGCGCAGAAACATCCCGGAAATGGAAGTGCACTCACCGAGGCGGACGGATACACGGTCACACTTTTTAAAAACTAATTCACCAAGTCTATACAAAGCACATCACTTATACATTTATAGTATTTTAATTTTATTTTCTAAATATTAACATAGGTAATTCAACTATCAATTAAAGGACTAAGTAATAAACGATATTCTGGAACTATTTCCTTCTGTTCGCCCTTTGATTTTTGCCACATCATTCGTCTTTGTAAATCAACGTCATTGCTACGCGTAATACACTTGTTCCTCTCAGCCAATCAGACAGCTCGGCACACAAACTCTAAATTCAATCCAAGTGCAAAATAAAAACACAGAAAAATAAAGAGGTTAGAGAATAAAACATGAGATAAATCAATGAGTGAGTCATCTCTGCTTTGAGCAAAAGCACACAGTTTACCTATACAAACATTTAACAGTGACATATTTAGCACAGTCCAGTGCAAAAGTCCTAGGTTTGTTGTTTTCTAGAGTTCTACAGTTCTAATGATGTATGCATTTCTCAGTTTCTGTTTTAAGATGCAATCTGGATATATGCGAAGTTTGTACAGCAGCGGAAAAAAAGTCTCAGGTAAAAAACAGCTTCTATTAACCAAAGACGTTGTATTTAGTGTGACCCCCCTTTGCATTTAACATGTCGTTAACCTTTTCGTTTGGACAATACGAGAATTATTGCATTAATTTTCCAATGTTTTTAACCAGGTTTCATTCAGCATTTGTCAGATAATGTAGATTTCCATAGTTTTACTTCGACTACAAACAGCTCCAATGTGTTTGCCAAGAAAATAGTGGAAAAAGGTGTATGTAAAATCCCAAATAAATCCAAAATAAATGGCTTCTACAGGCAAAATTTAGTATTCAATGTGAGCTTGGTTCCCATGACAGAACATGGCCCAAACAATAAGAAACATCTGACATTCACTTTTCTTGCTAATATGTCCTTTCTTCTTTTGGATGTTTTAAATGTTTACTGAGAAATGCAGATGGTCATTAAGAAGATACAGCATTATATTTTAACATGTGTCACTTAACTGCATGGTCAATTTCATTAACATCCATACATGTTTAGCCGCTGAAGTGTTGCACGTTATTTAATTACTATCTGACATTTGTCAGTCTAATGCAGACTTTTAGACTGTTCTAGACCTTTTTAGACAACATTCATTCATAGATTGAATCATTCGTTTGTATGGCTTTGCAGGCGTTTTTGTAGAAATTACTGGAAATGATTGAATAAAGAAAATAACACTAGTAAACACCAGACTCAGTTCTTCAGTATGTGCATGTGTTTGTGGGATGTAAGCTTATTGTTAATGCCAATTATATCTTCCAACAATGTCTGGTCTGATGACACAGGTACAAAAGAGGACAGATGTTTCAAACTGAACTGAACACATTGTTACAAGCTTGCAAGAAAATCAAAATGTGCTGACACCACTGAAGAAGAATGAATCATCCTCCTTGCAACATGTCCTTGTTGCAATGCTCCTGTTCTCCAGTGTCATGAAAACATCATTATATTTAAGTGTATATTTACAGCATATGTTAAATTACATGAAAACATCTTTAGTGAATTCTGTTTGTAGAATTACTCTGATCTGGTAACTGATATCAGTTGGATGAACCCGATGCACGACAGGGATCATTTCCTTTTTTTACATCCACAATTTCTGCAGAGGATGTAACTGTATTGCTCAATTTAAACTGAATTCTGGGAAAGACAGCGCACAAACACGATGAGCGGAGATGTGATTTTGCTAAACTAGCATTTTTGTCTTCCAAAGTATTGGGGAAAATGAGCTTAGTATTAGTCAATCACAAATGATGATGTTCAGAGGAAAAGTAACAAAGGCCATAAAACATCAAGATGTTGAATCCTGTTCATTGTTAGATTTGACTACATGTCATATGACATTCTGTACACGAGGTTAGTATATGTCACCATTATTGTTATGGGATAAAGCGGTCAAATATCTCACTAAATCATTGTGCCATCATGCACTGAGTGATAGCAGTAAACTGGGACAATGCATGTATTAAAAAAAGAAGGGAGAAATGATTGCTGAACATTATGAACAGAGACATTCTTGCAGGGACATTTTTCTGTTTGTTTGTTAGTTTATTTATTTATGTATTGTATCGTGGACAGTCTCAATTAATTAACTGTGTCAATAAGAATAAAAAGGGGCAGATTTAGCTAGTATCCAGCCTGATGACAATAGGTATCCAAAAAAACCCACTATATTACAGCACATTAATTAAAACGAGAGAGTTAAGACAGCTAAGAGACAAGATAAATGAATAAAGATTAAAAAAGATAAAAGAGAACACTGAAACATCAGCATAATCATACAGAGACAGCACATATAATCCAAACATACAAAAGCAGTTAATAATAAATAACGTTAACAAATGCATCCAGTGTAAATATTTATTATTTTGCCTTTCAGTATTAATGGAGAAACACTGGCATCTCAAATAACCTTAAAACTGTGGACATTTTCCTGGCTGATTTTCCAAACAAATTAATACATTTTCAGTCATATATTTAAAAGAGGAAATGCTGTGGTAAACAACTCACATCTTTTCCAATAGTGTTTGTCTAATGTCTTTTCTGAGAACGTGTCACATTAACGTGTCTTTTTTCTGTGCAGCACATAGCCCTGCACCCTGTCATGCTTCTGCACTACTTTTTGCACATTCCTATTTTAACAATCCTGCACAAATTCTTTATCTGTGTTTATAAGCAGATGTATATGGGATATATTTATTTATTTAATTCATAACTTGCATTTTACTGTAAATAATGTTATTTTATTCATTTTATCATGAAAATTTCTTTTTTATTAACCTTCTTGACTTTGTTTTTTTGACTGGTGTATCATATGAACCCATATACCAGCGCAGATTCCTCATTTCATGAAAACCACATGCAAATTTAATAATGACAAATGAATTGAAATGTCCAGACAAGCCTTCTGGCCA
Source organism: Maxillicosta whitleyi (assembly GCA_029822895.1). NCBI lineage: Eukaryota > Metazoa > Chordata > Actinopteri > Perciformes > Neosebastidae > Maxillicosta > Maxillicosta whitleyi. The sequence continues at coordinate 2,601,522 of JAPSES010000044.1, read as the reverse complement.
AACCTCAACAGAATTACATGTTCCACATTTCAAATATCAAAGTAAAAAACTCAACTTTTTATCATAATTTTCATGAATGGACTCCTCCTTTATATGCACGTCCTGAACCAGTCAAATGTATGTTTGGTGAACGCTGAATCTGCAGCTTTCACTGGACTTGTTAGATTTTAAACTAGTCTCAAATGAGAATTTACATTTGAACGTTTGCTCAGTCCCATAAAATATTTCAACTTTTTTCAGCAAGAAGTCATTAATTAATAATGCAGTCCAAAAATAAAATAATTACACTGGAGATCATAGCAGTGTCACTATTTTAAGTGTGTTTTTCATGAGGCTGAGGCATATAGCTACTTATCATGGATAAATCCAGGACCAAACCCAGTTTGTTTGATGATCTAAGGGTGTAGTGGAGCCCGTCCTCAATAAACTATTCACGCTGCCGTTGCCATGGATACACAGGCCCATGCAACTCGACACAGTCACAGAGACACTGTGTGTCACCAGGAAACAGTGGCTGGATTCGGACTCTGGAAGGATCACACAAACTGTCCGAGTCTAGCTGTTGGTTCAGTGCAAAACCAAACGCAGAGGGCTTTGCATCCCCGTCCCTCTAAACGCTGCGTCCAGACCTGGAGTGAAATGTGTGAAGCAAAATGAGGTGAAACTCACAAAAAGGTAACTGTGTCTAGTGCAGATCTCTGACCGCTAGTGCACTCCAGCACCTTGGCAGGGATTTGGTGCAGATGGGAGCTCTGTCTTCCTGTGGCTGGGAGGATCCCATCAGGGATGACTAAGACGGGCTGACACTTGGATCCGGAACTGGGACTGAAAAGTCCTATAGAGGCATTATTGGCTCTGGGTCGGACCTTCCCTTCTGCCTCCCTTCAGCACTGTAAAAAGCAACAGGGTTTCAATACATAAAAACATTTTCTTAATTATTCATTTCTTATTATTAACCCTTTTTAACCAGGAGAAAAATATAAGATTAATTAAGAACCTCTTCAAAATTCAAGATTATTTATGGTCATTTATTGTGTTACATAATGACATATAGACAGGTAGATCAAATACTGAAGATAAAAATAAAAATATAAACACACGATAATATGTACATCATGGTGGAGTGTTTTAAGTCCTGTCTGGTCCTCTGTGTCTTTTATTTATGCATTTTTATTAACATTTTGATTTTATTGTTTTATTTAGAACATTGTTGTAGTTCTATATACGTATTTATTGTTTTTAGTTTTTCTTTTAATTGTTTTATAGTTTTTCTGATATGAAGTGCTTTGGAAATGTTCTTATTGTTTGAATGTGCTGTAGAAATAAAATGGATCATATGTGTGTGTGTGTGTGTGTGTGTAAATGTAATGTAAAACAGTATGTACAGTGGTAAAAGGCATCTCTTTTACAAGGGAGTCATTTTTACGTTGTGAAAACACAAATAACAAACATATTTAACAAAAAGAACAATGAAATGAAATCAATTCGTTTCCAGGCTTTGTGCATAAGGTGCGGAATAACCAAAAGCCATCTGACCCAGTTCTATACAGACATGTGGACCCGAAAGCAATAAACGATCATTTGTGTGGAGAGAATAAATATCAGAATTTCTTTTCGCAATTAATGTCCAAATGTAGAAAGTCATAAGGCCAAGTATTGTCTTATGTATAAACATAAAAATAATAAAATACCAATGATAGAAAATAATAAACCAAAGCTATTTAAGATTCAAGATTCACATTTATTGTTTTACAGAGCAAATAGAGTGCAAAAATATAAAATTCTGTTATTTGTGTAAATACTGTCACAGTATTAACACATTCAGAATTTGCAAATATTGTTTATGTTGTATCAACATGCAAAGGTTATGTGCAAATATTAGTGTCACAGATATTTGCAGAAGTAGCTTTGACATGATATATGTATACTGTTCAAATTCAAAGGAGATTTAATACTCTGAGAATAAATGAAAATGTAAGAAAACTGTTGCATGTAACTAATTTAAAGGTACTGATTTCAATAGTTTGACATTTTTATCTCATTTTATTGATTTAAAAAAAATAATATTTGCATTGATGATAAAATGATCACATGCTTCCACTGAATTAATTTATTATGAGCTATTTACTCTATTTATGTAAACTTTGTGAACAACTATCAAAGATTTTACTAAGTTGACCGACCAGAAATAAGCAAAGGGTGTCCACAAAATGACATCTAATATTAGTAAAATCACTTGAATTTATTGTTAAATTATTAAAATGTGATCAAACTATGTAAATAACTGTAAATAAATGTTGCCTGATAGATCTTATATGTATTCTAAAATGGATATGATAAATAGAAGAAACAGATGAGTGAAGGAAATCAAACAAACGCAAACTATTTGTGATAATTAAGACAAAACAAGTTCAGATGTGAGAATATTTAATGACCCCTGAGGTTTCATATCTGTAAAATTCCATTTCATACATTTGTAAACTCTGGGTTTGATTCGAACCCAAAACTGAAGTTCATTTGTCTCCTTTTATCATCAGATAAGAATACATTTACAGTGTTCTGTTTCTGCGAAATTATGACATTGTGCCACAGAGCAATCATTTGAGTCATGTTAGAAACAGTTTGAGTAATTTTTCAATCCATCAGAGTCGACAGATTCTGCTGATGTTTCTGCTCTAACCTTTGGACAAAGTTTCAGTGAAGTTACTAATTTACTGTGTGCAGCCTTTGCTCTTTTAGCCACATGAGCAACCGTAAAGGAAAAGAAAGTAGATGGCCATTCATTCATTCATTCATTCATGTATGTATGTATGTATGTATGTATGTGTGTATGTGTGTGTGTATGTATGTATGTATGTATGTATGTGTATGTACGTATGTATGTATGTATGTATGTATGTATGTATGTATGTATGTGTGTGTGTGTGTGTGTGTGTATGTATGTATGTATGTATGTATGTATGTGTGTGTGTGTGTGTGTGTATGTATGTATGTATGTGTGTGTGTGTGTGTATGTATGTATGTATGTATGTATGTATGTATGTATGTATGTATGTATGTATGTATGTGTGTGTGTGTGTATGGACTGGAAGACAAAAGGAAAACTAAGATAAACCCTTTTGTGGTGGAGAAAAAGAAGACTGAAGAAAGCTTGATTTTTGTTAACTGTGAAGAGCTGAAGAGATATTGTTTCCATTTTTGCCGTGTGGCTGACCTAACCTTGTTTTCACTTTTTTGAACATGAACTATTTTTTGTTGTTAAAATACCACCAAGAACATTAAAATAATTTTTTGTTGAAGTTTGTGTCCTAGCACTATTTGAACATAACATAACATCGTGTGTGTGTGTGTGTGTGTGTGTGAGTGTGTGTGTGTGTGTGTGTGTGTGTGTGAGTGTGTGAGTGTGTGTGTGTGTGTGTGTGTGTGTGTGTGTGTGTGTGTGTGTGTGTGTGTGTGTGT
>JAPSES010000044.1:2552766-2563030 GCA_029822895.1 Maxillicosta whitleyi | reverse complement strand
TATGTTATGCTATGTTATGTGATGCTACATTATGTTACAGTACATTGTGTTATGCTACGTTGTATGATGCTACGTTATGTTACATTGTGTTATGATACATTATGTTGTGCTACATTATGTTATGCTATGTTGTGTGAATGTAGATTGTTATACTATTTTATGTTATGCTATCTTATGTTATTCTACGTTACAAATGAATCTAGATGCAGATGTTCTAATTGACTGAACTGGGTTCTGGGTTCTGGCTTTGAGATGTTTTAAAGAACACTTTTTATACTTTTAGTCCATTTTAATTCATGAACAGTGTTCCATATGTATGTTTTTAGTTTGGTGTTTAATGTTTTTAGAGCCAACTTTTACTGTTTTATACATATTTTCACTGTGGATGACTGGATGAAATCTGTATTTTCTGTAGTTTCTGCTGCTGCTGTCTGTTCAGGACACTCTGGAAAAGACAATTTTTTATCCCCAGTGTTTTTTCTTGTCTAAATAAAGGTTAATAATAATTTATATTCAGAAACGCTCCGTGTGTGTGATGAAGAATAAAGGCGGATGTCGGTCTGAGGTGGAGCCGGTTTTACATTCCCATGAATAACAAGCAGCTCTTGTATTGAGTGGAGAGTGGTCTGGGTCCGACTGGGGGGCACGTGGAGGGTGGGGGGGGGGGCTGACGTCTGGGAAGGGACGGTGACCTTGATGGGCTGGAGCGTCCCGTTAAGCGCCCCCCCCCACCCCCCTCCACTCTCTGGACCAATCACATGGAGTCCCAGTGGCCCCTTCAGGGTTTACTAGAAGACGCCCTGACAAGCTGAAGAGCAGCGCTGAAATCACAACTGTGTCGGGGCGTCCTCGGGGGAGTGGCGCTAAAAGCTCCTCTTGTACCTCACTTCCCGCTGCCCCACTTAAAGCACCAGCGAACGGCGTCTGAATGGATCCGGTGTGAGTCCAGCTCGGATATTAGATTTATAACACGGGCTCCGTCGTAAATATGTTCCTCTGACGATGTATTTATGGTTCAGGTGGAGTTTGGAAACTCTTTCTGTTCATTAACAGTTTTAACTGGATGAAAAAAGACTGACCCTGATACTACGAGTGTTTTTTATTTATCCTCCTCAACCCATAAAGAGCCACTGCTACTTTTCGTATTTCCCTTTTCTTTAGCAATTTAACTCTTTATTACAATATTATCCTCCATATTGTGCATTTTTCACTGTAAATCATGTGTTTTTCTATATTCATTAGCCTATATTTAATTTAAATGTTCATGAAAGCTCAGTAACTTCAAAGGCTTTTGTATCAAATCAAAGAAAATTGAAGAAAAAGTGACTTTTTCAGAAAAAAAAAAAATACCCTGAACATAAAGCTAGTGTGTCCATCCACTGTCACTGATCCAACTCTGCAGGTTTTACTGGTGAATTAATGTTAGAGAAGATGATGGTGTTTCCATGGTAACGACAGAGCCTCTATTATGTAGATGTTTTATTCATTTTTATTCATTGTTTTATTTGTTTTTGTTCATTTTGTTCCATATTTTACTTATTTTCCTACATTTTCTTGCTTCTTCCATTGATTTTTTTCCTTAAATTTGGTTAATTTTATGGCTTATTTCCTCCATGTCCTCCTTATGGTTTTGTTGATTTATTATAAATTTTTGGTAATTTCATTGATTATATTGGCTGTATTTATTTATTTTTTGCTTATTTGATTTTTTTTGTACTTAATTTTTGTGTAGTTTTTCCTTATTTTATCAAGATTTATCAAGATATTCAATTTTTTTATTCAATTTTTTTTTTGGTTTTTGTTCATTTTGTTCTGTATTTTATTTATTTTCCTAAATGCTCTTGCCTCTTTTATTATTTTCCTACAATTTTGTTGATTCTGTTGCTTTTTTTTGTCCATGTTAAGTATTGCTTTGTTGACTTATTATACATGTTTGTTAATTTTATTGATTATATTGGCTGTTTTGTTGCTTATTTTATTCTTTTTTTTTTTTAAACTTCATTTTATTTAATTTATATAAACCCATTGTGTCCATCCACTGGTACTGATCCAACTCCATGGGTTTTACTGGTGAATCAATGTTGAAGAAGATGAGTGTGTTTCCATGGTAACTATGGAGCCTCTGAACATCCAAATATGGTCATAACTGATGATCATGAAGTGTATTTTACACCAACTGATAGGATTAATGGATTGGGTCATTGTCGGTTGTTTGACGGTTAAATGAACTACAGGATAAATGTGTTTTTTTCGTACCAGGCCGATCAGGTATGGACTTCCAGCGTCTCCCAGCAGGTGGGAGGTGAAGCTCTGGAAGGCGACGGCCGTTGCTCTCCGAGTCGGGATCACGACAAACTGCAGAAACAGAGGAAGATGGAAGGTGAAAAATACATGAGATCACATGGAGTAATGAGGACGAAGGTTGAAAGGTTCACTCAGCCGTGTTAAAACACCTCCTGGAGTCTTCACCCCGCCCTGGAAGACCTGCCAATCACCGCAGAAACATCACAAACATCCGTCCACCTCTCACCACACACTCCAGCCACAGATCAACTTCATCCACCTTAATGGATGTCGACACCCACTGCTCTCACCTCACACCATCTACACTTTTAGAGTCCGACACATTAGAACTGGTGAGGGGGGGCAAACATACGGCCTGTGGCCTAAAACCATCCCCAGAAAAGGTATGATCAGGCCCCAAAAAAGGTCTGATTTGACTCCAAAAACGGTCTCGTTCTGACCCTACAAAACAGTCTGATCTGGCCCCAAAAAAGGTTCGATCTGGCCCCAAAGAGGGTCCAATCGGGCCCCAGAAATGGTCTGATCCAGCCCAGTGGGATGAGTTTGTGAAATGCAGAAACAGAAATATAAACAGTCGATGGTTGATCCAGACCAATATGATCTAAAGTGGATCAGATCAGGAAAATATCACCATTATAACTGCTAAACAATGACAACTACAAACTTATCTATTTGTTATAGAATTACAATTACATGAAATTATTTACATTCATAAACTATCCTTTTACAAAAAATATGAACAACCTGAAAGGTCTAAAGAAAATTCAGCCCAGTTTGAGCCATTTTCTTCATGTTCCTCAGTGTTCATTGTCTTTGTGGCAGATACTTCAGAGCCCCTCCAGGACCCACAAAAACTCAAGTCATGGTCGTCATGGAGATAGATGGACCAACAACAGAGTCTTTGTAGACCTGATCCATAATGCACATGTAAAAATGATAAACTGAGGTATAATATTGTTAAAATTACACTTATTTTTCTTAAGAAATGCCAATTTTTTTTTTTTTTTAGTTTATTCACATCATTTTTGTTTGGACAGTTTAAAAAATTAAGCATTTTCATAATTTAATGGTTTTTTTGCACTAAAACAGACAAACATTTGGTGTAGTCATTATTTATAGGTTATTATGTTATTATTTTACTGGTTGGACCCTGAAAGAACATGAGTCTATACGCAAGATACTCTCATCAGGTAAAACCAGCTCTTATAATCTAATAATGTTAGAAAATCTAACCAGTTTTTCCAATAATTGGTGAATTTGTCTGAATCAAACTCACTGTGATTTTTACACAATGACAAAAAAGGACTGAACTGAACTGAATCTGAACCCAAATCAGTTTGACGTCCCTGCATTAGCGGAAAACGAGTGACACATGAATGGATCTGGGGGCAGTCATTATCAGCCCACTCATGTCCACTTTTTACAACTGAAAATACGGACGCTGAACAGAACTGGAAAGCCTCCAACGCATACAGAGCAGGAATTTCCAGTGACCGAGGAGATAAGTATAGGTTTTCAACACGTACCATTAAGATGTCAGCAGTGATGGCCCAGTTGAGGAACAGCAGCGTTTCCCCGATGAAGATGCAAACCTAAAAAAAGAAGATATTCAGTGGTTTTAATCAACATTAACGAACCTCCGCTGGTGACAAAAGCCAAAGGAGGAGGTTTGTTTTGCAGATAGTGCTACTGTGTGTGAGAATCTGCTGCTGAATAAAGGAGCTTTGGTTAGTGCGGTCCTAAAAACATGTCATTACACCGTGGCTCCATTATACATAGACGTGCAGGCCGTCATTTTGGTCCCGTTAAGTCGACTTTACTGTTTAGGCCCAGAACTGAAAAACAGCACACGATGATAAGGACAGTTTATTCTTGTCAAAGGCACATTTTAACACTTTAGATCCGGTTGGATTTATGTCCTACTTATGACTGGGTGGAGCACAAAGTGTAAGCTTTAAATAACAGGCTGGAGGATGTGTGGATGTGAGCGTATACGGGGCTGTGGGCAGCTGGGGCTGGGCTTAAAGCTGGGTTTAAGGCTGGGGTTAGGTCTGAGTTGAAGGCTGGGGTTAGGGTTAGGGCTGGGGTTAGATCTGGGTCCCTCCGTTGTTTTCGTCCACATGTTGGGCTGCTGGACGTGTGGATCCAGACCCTGAACCAGACGCCGTGACCGACACATTGACTTGTACAAAAGGAAAGAGGAATGCCTCCTTTTCCTCAGATTAGCTGTGATTTGACGAGACGACAGCTGCGAGGGGTCAATCGGCCTCGACGAAGCAGAACCGGCCGCTACGACGGCTTCACGCCTTAATATGACACATCTGTCAACGCTTGGCCATGAAACCTGAGCCGACCGCTTACAACTGCAGCTTTAATAGAAGACGGTTTCATATCAGTCTGTCTAGACCAGCACTGAGCACATACAGGAGCGCAGGCGTCAAATGTACGGCCTCTGGGCCAGAACGGGCCCCTGGGCCAGTTGTTTCCTGCTACTTTTTAAAACTTCTACTCTATACTCATAACTTCTTTTTGGGATTAAGAAAAGATTCTGAAAAAAAATCTGGAATTAAAAGATATAACTGCTGTGAATTTAATATTAAATGTGAAACGATGTCATTTTAACATCTTCTTTTCTATCTCCTTCTGTTTATAGTTATAGTTATATTGCATGTTTATCTGTATATTCTATTTTTTTTACTACATTCTTTGTTGCACCATTACCCTTTTTTCTGGTTCCAGTTTTATGTCAGTGCTGAACATTTGGCAAAATTGACAAATGAAGGTGACGTTGACTTTAGATATTCAGATCAAATCCTGACAATTCTGCCCTGATAGAAAATAATGCACACGATTCATGGACTTAAACCAATATTTCTACTTGTCTACTTTTCTACTTTACAGCAGCTGAACACAGAATGTTTAAGTACAGATATGCAGTGACCTTTGGAGCCAAATGAACCAGTTTGAGCCGGTTAAATAAACAGGAAATGATCAGATATGAATGTAAATGCAGTGGCACATACATGAAATATGGAGGAAAATCTTCCACTGTTTCTTAATAAACTCAAATGAGCGTGAACGTATCTGCACATTCGCTTCATGGTGAATTAAGTGGATTAAATCACTGTCCAGTTCAACATCTAAACACATGCAAACATGCTTTAACATTTCTACACTTGAATAATTTCATGTGTTCGCTGGAGGACAAATATTTTCCATATTTTCCAGCTTCACCATCTCGTTCCTGTTCCATTTTTCTCTGATACGATGTTAAATGTGCGTCCACCAGGAATGATTAAATTGTACGAAGTAGCGAGGAGTTACAGTAATTTGAAATGCACATGTGCCACTGTGTCACCGGTGATCCCCGTGGGTGTAAAAGGGTTAAGAGCAGAACCATCAGTGTGATCCTTTACTGCCATGTCTACGCCCTTTTACTTTAATTCTCAACGTCACCCTCATCATTTTCCTCCCCAGACCAGATTCACAGAAGCAGGAACATTAAATTAATCTTAAATTGGACTCATAAACAAACACTTTGACTTAAATGTCTTCCTTCCTTCCTTCACAGGAAATGAGTCTTACGTAAGCTCCGACGATGCTCTTCTTGGCCACAACGAAGATGAGGCAGATGAAGATGGCCGAGCCCAGCATGCTGACGGCGCACACCAGCGGGTCGGCTCGTTTGGTCTTCTGGCGACACAGGCGCGTGGTGGCGGCGCCGATGAGCACGCCCAGAAGCCCTGTGACGCAGGTGATGGCGCCGAAGATCAGGCTGCGACCACAGAAGAAACAAGTGAATATTTTTGGTCACTTCCACAAACATTAAATACACGTCAGTGAAGTCCAGAAACACATTGGTTTTTATAAAAATATACAGTAATTCAGATTTGACTTTTAATTTTACTTTTAATCAAGCATCTGGCAACTGATGACAATTAAGGTTTCAACTTTTCAATTTCAGGGTATTTCAACGTGACGCCATGTGTTTCAATATAAAATGTTGGTCATAAATGTTTAAGTTTCAACAAGGATACTTTTTTTTTTTTTTTTTAAATTTTAGACAAATTGATGCACTTTAAAATCAGTTCTGTTACAGACTAAAAACCTTGTTAATAAGGCTATTCTTTCTTGTAAATGAACTATATTTCGTATTTCATATCATATTTTGACCCCTGTATCGGGATATGTATCGTATTGTGAGGTTGTTGTCAATACCCCCATGTTCTAAAGGGGTAAACAGGCACTCGGTCCAATTTCCTTCATATTTGTCAAACTTATAGAAGAAACTCTATATTTGTGTCAGTGTTGTATTGTGTTGATTAGAAGTGTGTGTTGGTTTTTTATTTCAGCGTCATTTGGAAACACAAACTTCAGTTTAACTGGTTCAGCTCATGCAGACGGACTTGAACACAACACATGTACAACTGTGGACAAAGTGTTTATTCCACCATTTGTTTTCTTCGTTTTTTTGTTCATTTTAATGTCCGGTCCAAATAAAAGCAGATTTGTTTGGACAAATATAATAAAAAGAACTAAAACTCAGCTCATATAGTTTAATTTAACAGCTGATATTTATCCATTTAACATGTTTTGTCTCCCTTCAGTTCTTCCATCAGTATCTGTGATAAAAACAGTTCTTTTATTCATTCCATGTTTTCTTTTCTGTCTTTTTTAGTCACATGACACACACAGGAGTTTGGACTGGGTTATAGAACCAGTGTTTTTGATGACTTTTACTGGTCTAATCTTCTGTGTCTGTAGGTGATGCTGCATTATTGGTCTTTAGTGGAAGTAAAACACTGAAATAAAACCGATACGAAGTGAATGTGGACGGCTGACGCTGTTTCATGTTGGAGTTTAACCCACAGGTTTACGTGTGGGGGCTGCTGTTCTGTTCTTTATTGTAGTCACTCAGTGTAAAGCATCCATTTCCACCTGTGTGGTTTCAGTAAAATGCATTATTTATGGAACTCATGGTTAAATGTTACACAAATGTTTGGATAAAATGACTATAAATTAACTTCAAAATTAACTTCAGCAGCTGGTTTGAACAGACGATGTCACCTCAGCCTGATCCTGGCTTCACCTGTGGGTTTAGAACCGATCACTTTTGATGCTTTAATGGGCCTGAATGACCTGTCAACTATGAGCCAGGACGCAGCTTAGTCCTGATGGAGCCCCCCACCCCAGGAGAACAGGCTGTGGAATGAGTGACATGTTTTAAGTTTATGTTTTAGGTTCGGTTTTGGTTTTTCATTTATATTCACATATACAATGTTGTTTTATTCCATTCCTTCAGTTTTGTTACTTCTGCCCGCTCCACTTCAACACACTCACATTTATTCATGTCATGTTTTGGTGTTTGCTGCAGCTTTTATTGTGTCGTTTCTGTTTTCGTGTCTTCGCTCGCATCTGTTTTCTGCTGTTGTTCCTTCTGCCTCGCCTGTCAAAGCACTTTGTAAACTCAGTTTTTAAGGGCGGTACAGAAATACAGTTATTATTATTATTATCAATAAAAGCTAAAATGAATTGTACTTGGAATAAAAACATTTAAAAAGAGCATGTTTGTGACTTTCTTGATATGCTAATGTCCCCTTTTCTGTCTATTTTAATTGCTGTTTCACTGGTTGCTGTCGTGTGTTGGTAGCATGATGTTCATGTATTTCCAGTTTGCACTTTTTATGGCTAACAAAGCAGATGTCATCTGTGTTTGACAAGGCTTCAGATTACATCAGACCCACAGAACTTCAAAGCCGGGCTCTTTGTCACCTCCTTAACCTCTCACCTGTCGGTGCTGCTGCAGATCTCAGACTTGGGGCAAACCTCTATCTTCTGGACCTCCTGGGCCCTGATCAGGTACGACGGGATCCAGATACCGAACGCACCAGTGGCGAAGGAAACGGCAGCGGACGCCAGTGAGGAGAACATGTAACTCCGACTGGTCCCAAAGAAACACGAAAGTAAAACCGTGAGCAGATTATTTGGAACGTAATCTGTCAGTCAATCATAAACAACCAATTGTTATCTCGAACCAGGAGGTTTATCAGGTTGGACCAGATTATTATGATCACAGAGGTGAGAGAACAGGGATCTACGATGCTGTAAAGTCAGTAAAGTAAATAGTATGGAGCTACAGACCAGACAGAAATAACACATGCCGTAAAAGGGACCGAGTTCACAAGCATGAATGTGTCAGATGAACACGTCAGTTTGAACAGATCTGATCAATGTCATAACATGTAGACACACGTTTATACACACACACACACACACACATATATATATGTGTGTGTGTGTGTGTGTGTATGTATGTATATATGTATTATATATATGTGTATGTGTGTGTACATATACATGTGTGTCTTACTTCTTGGCCAGCGCCTTCATGTCACAGAACCAGGAGGTCCGAGTCTTGATGCGTCCTCCCATCTGGTCGGCGCTGCCTCGCTTCGGTTCGGGTACAAACAGCAAGATGAGACTTCCTGCGGTGAGACCCAGCACGGGGGACACCTATGGAGAGGGGACATCAGTGTGAGACTGGGGGTCCTGTTTCCACATCACATCCACAGTGGGTTTGGACAAAGGACGGTGTGTTTGCTGATCCGTCCTGTTCTGTCTGAGTCTGATATGGATGCCACTGTGTCTGAACAGCTCATCACATCCTATTTACTTTATATTATCTATAACCTTTTGTGTGTATTGTAGTTGTGTGTTTGTGCATGTGCGTCGGTGTGCAGGCGAGAGACAAAAGGCAGGAGGGAGTGTGTGGGAGACGTTTGAGCAACACAAATTAGTCACAAAAGGAAAAACTATTTCATCTGTCAGGGGAATCTGTGGATAATAAAAGCCTATTTAGATACTGGAGTGGGAGTGTTTATGTGTGTGTATGTGTGTACACATGTGCATGTGTGTATGTATGTGTACGTGTATGTATGTATGTGTGTATGTGTGTACACGTGTGTATGTGTGTGTGTCCTAGGTCTTTTCTTTTGTTATTGCAATAAAAAACATAAAATATTTATTTACATGTAAAACCTGTAACTGATATGAACTATAAATTTACACCAAAACCACTCAAAAATTACACAAAAACACTTAAAAATTACACAAAAAACACCCACAAGGGGGCGGGGCCTGAAGTGTCTCCTATGCATTAAAAGGACCAAACCACCTTTAATCATAAATATGTTTAGATGGACCTGTGGAGTTGGATGAATGAAGAATTCAGACCCAAACAAAACATTTACAGTTTATGTAAACACAGGGCCATGGATTAAAATGCATAATTCCATTTTTTTTAAACTAAATATCACTGCTTTAATACTGTGTCCTACTGGCTCTTTTGCTGCTTTGGAACCATGGGGCCGGTTCTGGCCCACGGACCGCCTGTTGGACACCTGTGCGTTAGTGTGTATCTGACATTTGTATGTGTGATGTGACTCTTGGTTCTGGGGAGGACACCAACACGTCCTCTCCTTCCATCCTGGTTCCTTTTATCGTCTGATGGTGTGAAACGGCAGAACGAGCTCAAAAACTCAAAGGCTCGCTGGCAGATAAAAGAACCACACCAGGAACAAACGCTGGTGCCATTCGTCCGTCCGCTCGCGTTTATTCAAAGGGACCCGCGACCTTTGACCTCCGCTCCCACGGGGCCCATTACACACTTCCTGTACGGACGGCTGGCAATCTCAGTAATTATCCAATGCCCTCCGCTGCTCCTGACTTCTATGCATCCCCCTGTTTTTATAACATCCATACTTTTCCTCAGAACATGGAACACGTCGGGCGAAAACACACGGAAACGCTGCAGTGTTTTTTTCTCCTTAAAACAGGATGCCGTCGTTTTATGTCTTGGTATTTGTTTTCCTCTGCGTGCCACACCGGTGATTAATTGGCTTTGAGATTGTTTTATAGGAATGTCAGCGCGGCTGCTGTGGCCCCAACCGGGGGGGGGGCG
>JAPSES010000044.1:2498851-2517798 GCA_029822895.1 Maxillicosta whitleyi | reverse complement strand
AGGATATTCCATAAAATAAAAAAATGCATCATTAAAAAATTTAATAAAGAAATCTAATTTAAAAAACAAATAAGAAAAATATGTCTCCATATAACAATAATAAGAATGAAACAGAAACTGTTTCATTATTACACAGTCTGTGGGAATGTTCTGGAAGGCAGTCCGCTTCAGTATTAGTACGGCAAGAAGGCAACAGGTACCAGTAAACCCAGTTTTCTGTCTGCCAGGGAAGGCCCCTGCTTTCCTAAAACAAAATTCATCTGTGATTCAGTCACTTTTAATGTTAGTAATTAAATCCATAATGGTCACATGGTTGGAGAAGACCCTCTTTCCATTCCTCTGTGGAAACTCCTGGTCTCAGAAGTTGTGATACTAGTAAAATTAAACACTAGGCTAATAAAAGGTAAAACTATTTTTCCTGCAGAAACACAAGAAGCCACTGGAATGTTTGGAAGTGCAGTATAATTTGGACTTAAAGGCATCACAGGATGAATATGTTTCACTTTTTGTTTTGCTTTCTCTGCTCGTATTCCTTTTCACTTTAATTGTAAAGAAAAAACATTTGTATGTTTTATTTTACGATCCGATATGAGCTCCTGTGTAAACATTGTGTTCTGCCTCAGTGTGTTAGTGAAGGTGCACAAGCGTATGTTAAATGAACCAGTGTTGTAGCGTCAGTGTAATTTACTGACCATTCTTTGTTTGTTTATTGTTTGTAAAGTTGTCAAAAAACTCGAATAAATATAGAAGTTCACAAAAAACAGTTACAGTCCATTATTGGATTTCTTTCAGCTTGCATATGTAGTGATGGTAGAATCAAACTTCCTGTCATAACGACTGTTTTCTAACATTTTAATTGTTTTTCCACGTGCACAGACATAACAGAATGAAATAAGTCTGATTAAGGGGAAAAACAACAACTGAAAAACAGTAAAGAATTGAACTTTTTCCTACTGGGATTTGATGTATTTTGTGTGATTTTAGGCTCATGGGTAGCTCAGTGGTTTACTCCACTGACTTTGGTGCTGAAGATGGAAGACGGTCCTTTACGCTATACATCCCAATGTGGCCACAAGGGGGCAGATGCCTCATTGTGCCAGTCCCAAGCCTGGTTGTGTCAGGAAGGGCATCCGACGTAAAGACCTGTGCCAAATCAACATGCAAATGTGATTCGCTGTGGCGATCCCTGAAGGGAAAAGCCGAAAGAAACGTCATTTTTCTGTTAATAGAACAAGTCAAATGAAATAAACACCTGTAATGTCCCACAGGTGAGATCGGGCTGAACAAACCGATACCAAACAAGGTAAAGTCAACAGTTTCAGAATGAGAAAAATGAAGTTAAAATCTAAACAACAGCTTCAGGTGTTGTTTTTAACAGTGTATCATGCTCTTTTTCTGACATATTAAACTCCTGAACACATCTTATCTTTTCACTTCCAGTAGCCTGACACGTGTAGACGAAAACAGCCGCTTCATCTGTTGGTCTGACACGTGAGCGTTTCCTTTGGTGCGTTATCCTGCGTCTGCTTCACCGTTCCACCCTGAACACTCACACCATATCAGAACAGGTCAGCTTAGACCCATTGGACAGTCTCCACCCGTTTCCATCCCGACTCCCCTGCTGTGTTTACCTGGAAGAGGAGGCTCCGTGTTTCTGTTCACAGATACGGCAGCCACAGGACGGACGCCGAAGCCGTCCGAGCACTTCACTGTGTTTGACAAACTGTCAAATAACACTTCACCTCCACAGGGAAAAATGTTTGTTTGTTCACTCCCTGCATTCCATCTCTTATGATAATCACTGCATGTTGGAATATGATGCATCATCTCTGCAGAAACATGGAGGATTTTTCCATCAGACAGCCCCCCGCCCTCCCCCCACCCATTTCAACACAAATGCCAAAGGGAAGTCTAAGAGTAAAAGAACAAAACATCATTTATTAATCCAAAACTACACTGAATTTATCAAGTCTTTTTAGTTCAGGTCAGACAGACCATAATAACCTACAAATAAGGACAACTACTTTTTTCTCTTTGTATCAGAGCAAAATAAAGGAAATTACATAGAAATGTTTACCTTTACAAACTATTTAACAAAAAAAAAAATGTGAATAAGCTGAACAAATATATAGAAGTGTCATTTTAACAATATTCTGCCTGTTACTGAATTGAACTTCATATTAATTTTTGTGCAGGTTTTATTCCTGTTACTGTTTAATTTTTTCACATTTGTTGATTTTTTTAAATCTTTTTTTGTTTATTACTGTTCATTTTTGCAAAAATTTTGTGTGCATTTATTAAAAGAAATGTGAATATCCTGAAAAATATGAACCTTAAATATCTGAACAATATGTGTAAATGTACCAGTATTCTGCCTGTTATTAAATGGTTTGTGTATTTGTGGATCCACTGTGATCCGTCAGCTGTAATGTACATGTGTAAAAAAATAAAAATAAAAAAAAATTGAGACATCATTTTGTAAAAATTGCACTTGTTTTTCTTAAATAAAATAAATTTCACTTTTTTTTTTAATGGTGGTTCAATTTTTTAAAAAGATCATTTGTAGACGTAAACTTTTTTTGCAATTTTTTTTCCACTCTAAAACATAAAGCACCACTTTAAATAATAACAACAATAATAACAAATGGATTTAATTTTTTTTAGCTTATTTTCAACAAATGAAAAATAAGTAGGAGGCTAAGGGGCCCCATTTGGCCCCAGAGCCATGGGTTGGACACCCACCCTGATCTAATCTGAAACATCATATGCAAAGAAGCGTGACAAAAAGAAGGCAGCCGCCCAATAAAGTAAATTACTAGAGGCCTCTCCATCTTTTTAATGCTGCTGCTGTTGTTCAGGGACTTTAATGTGAGCGCTATAAAAATGAAAGGGTGAAATAAGAAGCAGAGGGGAGGGTGAAGCGGCACAAAACCCACCCACTGCACCACACATCCTCAAACATTCTGATTTACTGACAAGATCCACAGTGACGTGTTTCCACCCGGAGTCGAGAGGATGTCAAACTTCACAGAAACGCTCCACATTTGTGGAGCGCTGACAGTTTTCTGGTGGTGACTCTGCAGAACGGGTTTCATTCCTGACAAACACCAACACAGTGTTTCCTTCTCGTCTGTTTCGAGTCTCGGTGGAACTGAAAGCGCTGCCTCTGCCTGAATTTTGAACAAACAAATATGCGCGAGGTTTGTCCCTAAATGAACCATCTTTGTACCAGTTGGGGTGGAATGGAGGTTCTCCTCTGATCCAGTTCTGACACCGTCCCAGTACAAAAACATCAGCCAGGCTCCGCCCCCTAGATATAAACCAAAGCCACGCCTTCATTTCATCAGGTGTTTCCCATGGCAGAGTCACAAAAAGAAAGAGGTGGGCATGGTCAGAGGATGGAGGAAGAAGAAAAGAGTGAGCGACCAAACCAGGACCAGGACCAGAACCAGAACCAGGACCAGAGTCTGCCTTTGGTCCAACTATAGCAGAACAAAGATGGACGAAACATCCCCTTATGTCATTATGAGCTTCCTGTGGACAACACCCCCTACAAAAAGAAATTTTGTGAGAGGGGGTGGATAGGCAACACCCCCCCCACACCTCATCACTATCTTCCTTGCCCCCCCACTAACATCTGTCTCCCCGTTCTCCATGTGATAACAAATACGCTGGTTGGAGGAAAGCATCAGAAAAAGAAGTACTAGAAACAAATGTTCTGCTTGTGAGAAATAACACTGACTTACGCCCCCCCAGCTCTACCTCAGCACCCCCCCACATACAGGTTTGTCCTTCCCAACACCCCCCAAGAGTGATCTAAAGGCATGCAGACTTGCTGTTCTTGTATGACTCAGATAAAGTGTGGAGCTTCTGATTATATTGGTTAGAACTGTTCACAGGTTTATTTACGATGCTCATACGTTTATTCATTAAACAAATATATTTAACTTGGTTCAGAACAAATGACCCAGAGCTCTGGGTCTGTGGCTCACAGATACTGTGTTCTGCCTTTTCTTTAAAAACCATCAAACAATGGAAGCAGCTGCTGAACAGGCTGAAGTCTAATGATCTGAATATTTCATTCAATAAACTAAACTAAACTGAACTGAACTAAATTAATAAACTGAATTAAACTGAACTGAATTAAACTAATCTAATGTAATCTAAACTAAATTAAACTAAACTGAATTAAACTAAACGAAGTAAACTGAATTAAACATAACTAAACCAAACTAAACTTAATTAAACTAAAGTAAATCAAACTAAACTGAACTAAACTACACCAAACTAAACTAAACTGATCTAACCATGCTAGCTAGCGCAGGTGTTAGCCTACACACTGCTAATCATGGTGTGTCATGTAGGTGTGTTTGTTTCATTTACCAGATCACCACGTTTCTGCCTCCGTGTATTTTTATTACCACACGCAGAATCTCGTCAGTCGACTGTAGTTTTCGTCACGTTTGTAGTTCTTTTTCTGACCCGTGTCGACTTGGTTTTATCTGAACAGTGACTGACGTAACAAATAGCCTTGATGTTCGCGTGCTCAACGTAACGTTACTAACCTTCTCGTATCTCAGATATTTCAAAGACATCGCTCCAAGGACAGTCTTCTTCATTGACAACAAATGCACATGTTCGGGGGGGGGGTTACTGAATATGTATTTCTAACCTGTAGGGGGCGCTCCATAGATAAAAAAAAAAATTTAAAAAAAAAATGATATAAAAACAGCGCAGAACCAAAAGGGTAAAATCCCGCAGTCGGCCTTTAAGCTTCTGTCGGAGGACACGTTTACACATTGATTGCTTTAAGTGAAGTGAATGCGAAGGAATGCCCCGGGCCGCGGGGTTTGTGATAATGAGGAGCCACAAAGGAACCGGACAAAGCATCAGGAATTAATCTGCATAGCCTGTCAGACTGGACAGATCTCCTCCACATACTCACAAATCCACATCTCTGTAACAGTGACAAACCACCAGCCTTAAGAGGATTATCAGCACATGGTCATCTGTGTCCAGTGTCCAGGACGGACTGGTTTCAGGCAGGAACGTGTTAACGGTGCAAAATAAATGTCATCAGGTGGTTACATGAGGACAAACCTGATCCAGTGGAAAATAAGACGGGTTCTGTTGGGTTTTGGACAGTTTTATAGACGTGTGAAGGCGACGAGACTAAGAACAGTAGAATCTTATCAGA
The DNA here is from genome assembly GCA_029822895.1 of Maxillicosta whitleyi. Lineage (NCBI taxonomy): Eukaryota > Metazoa > Chordata > Actinopteri > Perciformes > Neosebastidae > Maxillicosta > Maxillicosta whitleyi. The sequence continues at coordinate 2,512,601 of JAPSES010000044.1, read as the reverse complement.
AGGTAGAAGGGCTTTAAAAGCAGTGTCTCCTGGTGTTAACGTGGGCGGCCATGAGATAAAACTGAGGAATCTATTAAAGCTTCCAACTAGGACGTAGCACAGGGGTGTCAAACATACAGTACAGCCCAGGGGCCAAATGTGGTGCGCCAAAGGTTCCAATCTGGCCCGTGGGATGAATTTATGAAGTGTAAAAATTACACTTAAGATACATAATTACAAAAAAATTCAGTTCAGGTTCCACGTACAGATCAGTAAAACATTATCCTAATAACCTTTAAATACTCACAACACCAAGTGTTTCTTTCATGTAAATTTCCTATACTTATACTCAAATAAACTGCAATGTCACAAAAAACATAAATAACCTGAATATAAAAAACCTGAAATGTCTTAACGGAAGTGTAATTTTACCAGTATTCTGCCTGTTATTAAATGTTTCGTGTATTTTTAGACTCACTTTGATCTCCAAGTTAATATTGTTAAAATTTGACTTAGTTTTCTTAAGAAATTTTAGGTTGTTCACGTCATTCACAGTTTTAAAAATGGTTTATAGATGCAAACATTTTCATCATGTAAGGAAAGTTTGGAATTGACATTATTTTTTATACGAACGAACCTTCAAGTAAAACAACTGATTTTAAGGAGAAACAGTTGGACAAAACCAGCCTTACACCTACGATCACTGTCAGGTGGATGTTCAGCTCTACATTTACTGACTTTTATTTCATTCAGGCTAAATTAACTTGTACTAAAGTTAACTGTTTAGACATTTGACTGATTTAACGTGCATACTCTGATGGGATTCACATGCTGGTATGACGCTTTTGCACGGTGACCCATTCCATTTCCGCTGCATCCTCCTGACACCGTCTACATCTACATACGTGAATCCTCCCCCAGCTGTCCAATCAGATGCAACCCCCATTTTTTCAGTATTTGTGGAATGACAGCTTGACTGAAACATCTTAAGGTGCTTCGAAATGGACTAATCTGCCCCCCAACATTTCAACCAGTCCCAGATTAATCTGCACTTGGATGGGGGTGCATACAGCAGGTGTGTGTGTGTGTGGGGGGGGGGGCAGAGTTAAATCAACCAAGCAAATAACTTTAAGTGCTCACTGTCTGCGCCGTGTATGCTCATATTCTGTGCAAAAACACCTAATCCTCTTCTTTATAAGCTGTGGAGGAGCTTGTGCTGTCTGCTGTGGGACCGGGAGACACCGACGCCAGGATTTAAGGTTTCAGAGCCACCTCAAATTCAATTAAACACACTGGTCTCTAAACCTCCAGGCTCTTATGCACTCCAAAAGCAAATGGAATATAAGTGGTTGCAGGTTAAACGGCTGCTTCCAGAGGTCAGCCTCGACGACCCCGCCACAGAAATCATAACTCATGAGCGCTGTTATCCGATCGGATTGTGAAACACTGGGCATGGGACGGGGGACGACCTCTTCAAGGAGCCACACCTACAGCGAGGACACCCTGAAACGTCCCAGACAGTCGTAAAAAAAAAAAAAAGCAGTGCAGGCTTCTGCAGGAGCAGTCCGGGTCAGGTCTGAGGCAGCGGACCAACAGCTGATCCTCAGTCATTCACACTGCCCTCCCTTCAACGCCTGAAACCTAAGATCCGGACCCTCTGAGCTGCCTCACACTTGGATTTGGCCAAAAACAGACCACTGGACCACCGTTCTAAACATAGACCTGCAGGAGTTTAGGGATTTCCTCAACTCATGAACTCATTAAAGCAGGGGTGTCAAACATACAGCCCGCAGACTAAAACTGGGTCGCCAAAGGGTTCAGTCCAAAGTACAACGATTACACTGAAGATATTAACAATCAAACAAACAAACCAATAAAACAACAGCATATAGACATATTAATAACTCCAAGTTTATGTTAGTGCAAAAAGTAAAACTGAACATTGAACATATTGAACATATATGAACATTTGAGCTCAACTGTACCAATATTCTGCCTATTATTGCATGTTTTGTGTATTTGCATATCCACTGTGGTTGGTGAGTTGTAATGCACATGTGTAAATGATGAACTGAGGCAAAAATATTCTTCAAATACATAAATAGAATAAACTTTAAGGAATTTCAGGTCATTCACATTTAGTGAAAAGATAATGTGTAAATATAAACATTTTCATGAGGAAATTTTACTTTATTGCATCAGAGTTGCAATTATTTATAGTTTTTTTTTATGCTATTATTTTACTGGTTCGACCCATTTGAGATCAAACTGGGCTGAATGTGGAACTTGAACTAACATGAGTTCAACACCCCTGCGCTAAAGAATGAAAAAGTTTTTTGTTTTTTTTTAAATCACTTAAATACAGTAACAGTAAATGTAATTCTCAGACCCCAAACTAATTAGCGCGTACGTTGGAGCTGAGTTAAGTTTGTTTCTCAGTCATTCTGGTGGGTCATTAAAAACTCAAACATCCCCCACAGTTTTCATCCACTTAAACCTCATATAATGACTCTGTTTTTAAGCTGCAGCTCCTCAAAGATTCAAGTCTTGTATAAAGAATATTGGCAGTAAATCTATCAAATCCAGAACAAAGCAACCGCCTGTAAAATAAGACGCGTCTTTTCTTTGTGGCACTCACATGGTCTTAAATAAATCCAGTGTGGTGCAGCTCGGTGTGTGCAGTGTTTTTTACGTGCATGTATGTGGCTTCACCTCTGACCCTGGGGTTAAGAGGTGGACTGGACTCTTTGCTGCTGCTGTGGGTGTAGGTTTCCCACCCTGGTGGAGTAGAATAGGCCTCGTGTCAAAGACGGTCACCCTCTATGTCTGTGACAAAGCCTCAGTGATCCATTCTACAGTACCGGCTGTGGCACAAAGACCTTTTGACGCCGTTAGTGGAGGCTCCGTCCACTTTCCTCCGACAGTCTTCCTCTCATTCTACTGGAAATTGTCTCTTGAAATCAGATGTTTGTGTGCGTTCGGCCTTGTTTAATAGACATTTAGATGTGAGTTTGATGTGCTTTGGTTACCTGCTACTGAAGGATTTAAGCAGAAAAAGATGCAAAAACATGAGGAGACAAGGAATAAATGGGAGAATAAATGGGCATCCAAACACTTATCTCTGCATTTAGGCACCACAGACAGGTTTCAGGTCACAATTTATCCATTTATGCATCATTATCATCACAGATCAGTGTTTTTTTTTTTTTTTAGGAGGTTGAAGTGGATGACACACATAAAATCCAGGACTTGCCTAGTATGAACAACCTGACATTTAAAAATTAGCTCAACTGCACCAATATTCTGGCTGTTATTATTAAATGATTTGTGTTATTTGCAGACCCACTATGATCAGTGAGTTGTAATGTACATGTGTAGATGATGAACTGAGGCAGAAATATTCTTGAAATAAAATAAAGAAAATAAACTTTCTTAAGAAATTTCAGGTTGTTCAGATTACTCACGTTTAGTGAAAAGACAGTGTGTAAATATGAAGAGGAAAAATTCAGAGTTGTCATTATTTATAGATAAAGTTGTTATGCGGCTGTGGCTGAGTTGGTAGAGTGGGTCGTCCAAAGGGTTAGTGGTTCAAATCCTGGCTCTGACCATCTATCTACAAGACACTGAACATGGCAGCAGCTGGTGTATGAGTGAACAGTAAAGTGCTTTGGGCCCCATAAAGGTGTAGAAAATTCACTATATAAGTACAGAACATGCATCCAATTTCACAGGTTTCCACAACAAAACAGCTACAGTGAAAGTTAAAATAAGACTGTAAATGCATCGTGAAGTCACCTTTTTTAGTTATCGCTTAAATCTTCTAAAATCTAACCCAGAGCTGCCATCGAAATAAAGATCAACCAGAAAATAATTCAACACCTACACACACACACAATCACCATAAACAGCTTAAAAAGTGTAATGTTGATTCACACACACATGTACAAACGTAGATGAAAACTGTTTTTTGGTGCAAAAACCAACATGTAATTACATGTATTTTGCAGTTTACAAAGAAGCACAACACTGACATTTTACTCTCAACAGACACAAACCACTCAGCTCTACAGTAAATTCCCCATTTCACAGATGTTCTCCAGCACCTAATTACTGCTGCAATGTAGTTCCCACAGAAGGACGACAGAGTTAAAGAGAAGCAGACGGATAAGGTGTGCGCCGTTCATGTTGGACTGTCTTTGTGTCCGATGCACATCATCACGCCCTGGTTCAGGTGACAGGATGGGTCGTCTCTGCACCGCATGCATTAAACTCAGCCTCTTCCCATGAGGACAGGTCCAGGCTGCTGCAACCCCCTCCCCATCTCCCTGCTCTCCCACCACCTCCACCACCACACCCTCCCTCCCTTTTCCAGCTTCCTCCCCATTTCTCTTCAGTCACTCTTCTTTCTGCCACAGCGCAGCAAGTGCATAAACATCCAGTTTATTGAGCGGCACTGCAGAGGGTTGGAAATGTGTAAAGAGCTCAAGCAGAACATGATGGAGCAGATAAGAGCTGATTTTATCTAATGGGGGGTTTACTCTGATCAGGAAATGGGTGGTACAATGGAGACAAACTACAGTGTCATCAAACTACAGAGGACTTAAGTCCTTCAGCTTCAAGATGCTAGGATCAGATCTGAGTACATTCACACATTCTTTAAGGATCAACACTGTAAAGATGTGGAGTGGAGTCAAGTGTTTGCATTCATTTCCTCTCACACACACACTTCACAGAACATATCTAACTTATTCTTATTTATTCATTAAAACAGGAAAAAAAAAATGCTGATCCAGTGACTGCTGTGTCTTGTTTGATCATAATCATCTACTGTTTAGTGTCTAGGTTGACTAACGCATGCTATTGTATATTAACACTAACTTGCACTTTGCCCAGTGACACATCTCTTTGTACAGGAGAACACACTTCCCTCCATTCTCCAACGCTGCAGCAATATTTTTAACCCATTCAGCACCACAGTTCAATGGATGAGGGTGGATGAAAGTTATGAGAGTCACTATTCTGACAATAGATCCTACAAAACCACATCTACAAATACAACAGAACCACACTGGGATAAACAACAGCTCATTTAAGACTTCAGCTTCTATAAGAAGACGACACCCCAGCTGGGCTCAGTGACAGTAAACCCATGCAGGATAAAAACATCTTCCCTTTCCAGTGTGTTTCCAAATGCCACATCTTGGTTTGTACACAGTGTTCAGTTTAAATCCAGCCTCATGTATCTGAGCTCCGCATCCAGGATTAACAGCACACACAGCCTCATCTGAGCATCTGAGCCTGGAAGATGTTGGATTAAACCACCAGGACCTAAAAACACTGGTGTCAGATACAAGACTTCACACATGCGCGGTGCCAAAGTGCGCGTTCTGGCTCTGGATGCAGAGTTGATCACCTAATTGATCGATCTGTAATTATTTATCAGCACCGTTCAGCATTTCTCTGACTGATACCAGAGTAGGGTATCTTGATCTAATCAGTGAACACAACACCACAGTTCGTAGCCATGAACGCATCTTGTGGTTTCAGCAGATTGTCCACTGCGCCCATTGTTCCGCCGTCTGCGCGGAGGTGCGCCGGTGGCCGCTCCGGAGGGGTGTTCAGGCAATTAAAGCAAAAATAAAACCCTCCACTAAACACACCACCCACCAGGCTGGATGTCCCCCCCACACCCCACACAAAACACCCCGTAAACCACCACAGAAAGACAAGAGAAGCGCCTCTTACCGACTACAGTGTATCTATCCATGTAATTGAGGACGTTTCCAAAAGTGAGGATCCCGGCGGCGGCGGCCGGTGAGCGGCACCGGAGCAGCGCGGCGCTTAATTTGTGTCCCGGTTTGCAGGGGTGGAGGTCCGGGTTGGGTTTGAGTCCGGGGCTCATGCTGCCTGACAGCGTGCGCACCTCGTCCGAACTGCTGCAGCCTTCTATCTCGCATCCATCGCTCTCCACGCACATTTTCTTACACGAAAGATCCAGCGCAGAATAAAAGACAGAAAACGGGGAGAAACAGGAGAACGGTTCGGTTTGGAACGACCAGGGCTCTCAGAGTGGATTACTGCCGGTGCAGGAGTTGGAGGTGTTGGGGCGCAGGAGCCGCTCTCCTCGGGTTCATAATTTTCTTGCAGTGCGCGGTGACGGACGGACGGGCTCTGCGCTCCTCGGCTTTTTTCTCCCGTACGCCGAGTGTTGGTGCGGGGGGTGTGACCTGCCTCAAACTCCTCCCATGAAGCCCTGCGGCGAATGATGGAGGCGCACCTGATCGTGGAGCGGATGCGGAGAAACGCATACGAGGTGCGGAGGATGGAGCTGAGGATGGGACCGGGTCTGCTGGAGCTGCTGGGATCCGTTTTATCCGTTTATTTGACCTGTATTATGAGCCGTGGTGTGAACAGGACTGCTCAAGTGGGCTAATAAAACTAGGTCAATATGTTGCACAGACACATTTAGAAACCAGGAGAAGATATTAGATGGCCTCTGGCTGTGTGTGCATGTATGTATTTTTAGGATTACAGTTCCAGCTTCACGGCTGCTGAAGTTTTATTTGCATATTTTTGCACATCTGTCAAGTCAAAAAAAAAAAAAAAAGCTTCATTGCAGCAGGTCTAACATGGTTAAAGGCTGTATAAAAAGACAACACAAGTGCCACTAGAACTTTACATCTTCAACCTTTAGACTAGTTTATAACATTCAAGTGAATCATATGCTTTAGGCTATTTTATCAATTGCATCTGGTAAAGTAAGTACCTCATAATACAACCTCAGGTCTGCACTAAAAAGCTGATAAGTTACAGTAATAGGTTATTAAAGGTACAATAAATTGATAATATTTGGAATAAAACACAGAAATAATCATGTATCAGAACACATTGTCTACATTTATGTTTTAATTAGATTTCAGGAGACGTCACCAGAAAATCACCCGAAAACATTTTAGCAGCAGCTTTATCACAGCCCATGATGGACAGAATTATTATAAAGTAGATACTTAGATGTACTTTATCTGTAAGACATTTGTCCTGTTAAAACATCCACATTTACAAAGACAAAATGTGTCTAAATGAATTCTACCTGTGACTGAATGCTGGAGCAGGTAGAGCTGATGTAATCTACTCTAGTTGACTCTAGGTGACTACGGTCCGTTAGTGTAAAGATATTAAAGTCAAACACAGTCAGAGGTTATAAACTGGGCGATAAATGGAAGAAAACCCTGCAGAACCTAGAACACATCACTACATTTACATGACTTTACTGGATTTTAACTATGAGCCTAAAACGGTTTAATTCCACTTTTATTTATAATTACACACCTCAATATTACATTGTATATATATATATATATATATATATATATATATATACATATATATACTTATTTTATTTATCTATTTTATTAATTTCCTATTACTTTAATTATACGGAGCAACTGTAACACAATAATGATTCCCCCTGGGATTAATAAAGTATTCTGATTCTGAAATCCATGACACATCCCCAGAAAATGATCTTAAAACCTCTTAATCACAGTCGTATTGAAGCTCTTGTTGCACAGAAATGTCATAAAGTGGATGCTACAATATACTTAATCTATAAAAATTATACCTCTATCAATCAATCAATCAATCTGTTTTATTACAAAATTACTACAATTAAAATCAACAGTTCATTTATAAGATACATTTGGTAACAGGACACCCCAGAAGCAGACCTTTGATAATTTATATTACATTAACATAACACATTTTTACATATTTACCGATCTACCTAAAGATGATTCATTTCCTTTTCCTGAGTCCTGCTACTGTCAGTATGTTTATGAAGAGTTTCTGTCATTCAACCATAGAGCTGATGGTTTGCGGTCACATCGTGCATCCGTCTCCACCTGCTGATCGTCTGCTTCATCTGCACATGCTCAGATGTTCACGGCACATAACAGTGGTTCCAACAAACACTAGGAGACTTCATTACGTCCCGAAAAGAAGCAATTAAAGTAATTGCAGCGTTGAAATCTATACGCATTGTGTTGTTTTTTCCCTCGTCTCTGTCTCATCTGGCTGACTGCAGTCCAGTTATTAAAGTTGTGTTTGACGCCGGTCCTTTTTATGTGGCTGTAAAATGGAACCGAGGCTTATCTGAACTGAACAATGTTGTTACATTTTGCTCCACAGAGCGCTGAAGTGAACGCAGCGTAAATGGAGCTGCTGTTCATGTTTGTCTGTGGCGTTCCTTCTTGTTCAAGTAGAAACCCACAGGAATAAAAAAAATGTGCTTTGGTCAAAGGCAGATCAAAGTCACACAGCTGGATCGGGTCTCACAGCTTCAGCGGTTTGTTTCCTGATCATTCATTCAAGAAGTTGCCCGTCACACTGCATGTTAATGTCGATGAAACCTCGAGGAACTTTCCACTACACGTCCGTCCACACGTTTCCACATGATGAGAGACGTTGAAAACAGTAACTGTTGTAAATGATAAACTGTTAGTGTGTTACTTCTGGTTGCCATGCCTTCTTGGGACTTGCAATTTAAGATAAAACATCTCCAGATGATTATGTTTTGGTCACAGAATGATTAACCCTTTAATGCCTGAGCCCTGACTCCATGTGAAGGTGGTGCTGCTGCGAATCTGCGTCTGTTTCAGGTTCTTTAAAGCTGCTGTAAGTATGTGTTTGTGTTCCTTTTCTCCAGAGGTTTTGCTTTATTGTATTTGTCTGAGCAATAACCGTTTCTTTTTTTTAAATATGTTTTAGCTGTGTTTATGTCTATGGTGTGTTTTCTGCTTTTGTTCATGTCTTTTTCTCTTTTCTAACTCTGTGACTCATGGAAACACACAAAAATTCCAATGTACCTATACTGCAATGTACATGTGCAAACAGCAAATAAAGTCTATTCTATTCTATCTGCTGTGTGTTTTAGGGTGAAAACAGGTGGAATAACAGAAAAAGACAAAGAAAGGAATTGAGGTTTGACAGATTTTTCCTGAATAAGGCACTAGAATGTAAGAGATTTAGGATGTTGAACGTCAACCATGAACTGGAACAAACTGAACAACAAGGATTTGGGTCCAGTAGTTTATGTTTTGGGCTCTTTTTTTCTAAATCAGTCCAGATGCTTTGTGACACCAGGTTGAACTCTAAAAACTAGTTGCACGCTCAAAACTCCGTAAAAACAGTAAAAAAAAAAAAGAAAGAAAGAAAAATCACAACACTGGAAACAACACTAAAAACAAAAACAACAAGGAAAACCGCGTAAAACAAACAAACAAAAAAGAGCCCAAACTGTCTATTTTTATAGTGAGTCAGTCTCACTCACTGGTCTGTGTTTTACCCTCCCCCCCCCATTCCACAGGTAGTGGGGGGTGCACTGAGCATGCTCAGATGTCTATGGAAGGAACACCGTCTATTCTATCAGCATGTTTTCAGATTTTTTTCTATTGAGCACACGTTGAATCTTTATAAATATTTAGCATACATACATACATAAAAGTGCAAATCTAAAAGTATATTATGACATTTACCTATATTGTTATTTACCCCAGACCCTTGTTAGAAAAGAAACACATAAATTCATTGTGTCCCAATACACTGTCCATATAGTGTATGGCAGACATTTATTTTATGAGGCTAAAAATATGTTAAACTTCCTGCTGGTTGCACTTGGTCACCTTGTACCTGTGTAATTGTAGATGGTCTGGCCCGACACTCTGAGCTCTGCATTGTGTTCAGATGGAAGACACCAGGACCACTGCTGCCTTGCCAGTCAGGGTATTAGTTCTTACAGGATTCTCTGTGTGAAACAGACTAATGTCAGTACAGTGCCTTGATATAACTGGACTTCTATCATGCACACATGCCCTAAGCAGGGTCTCTAACTAACTGATAAAGTATTCCATTAGATAAATAAACTAAATCTAATCATGTTGTAGTTGTAAAGTGTCTAAGTATTATTTTTCCACCCACCAGAAGTAATTTTTAGTATTTTGTGTATTGACATTGAAACACTGTACACAATGAAAAGAAAATTACTAGGACAAAATGAATTAACATAACTAAATAATAAACAGGGAGTTCTCATACCTGTGTGAAACACATGGATATCAGTTCAGTAACTTCATATTACCAGGCTTGTATCATGCACACCTTTAAAGAAACAGAAAGAACAGCATGAGAAGTTATAATTATAAACAAGATAAAAGAAGTTTCTCTCAAATTAATTAATAATTTTATATCCATTCAAAGCGTTCCTCCAAAGATATAACAAGGACATTAGTGTGGATTGTTCCTTTTGTAATCTGTCAGAAGAAAATTTATATAATCTGTTTTGGTCCTTTCTCAAGCATTCTCTGTTTGTTTTATAAATACTGATTTTGATTTTTCTCTTACCTATGCAAAAACATTGTTTGGTTTTATATCTTGCTAACAAATTAGATCAATATTACATCATCAAATTAATTCTGTTTTTAGCTAAATTCATAAATCCAAATTCTCCAATCAAACCTTCTTTAAAATTGAGCTTACTCAATATATGTCAAGTATTCAGTATCGTGAAAACAAAAAGCTATCAAAACCAGTGATCTATGTAAGACTTATGATATGTGTGTCAACTGATGTATTATTTCTGCATGTATATTTTGTCCCTGGCTAAGTTTAAGTTCTGTTCATGTTGCTATATCAATGTTGTATTGTATTATTTGTATTTATACTGTATAACAATAAATAAATGTGTTATTTATCGTAAAAAAAAAAAAAAAAAAAAAATTAAATTTTGTTTTAAAAAAACACCTTGAGAAGTCACGCACGAGCTCCGCTAGCTAAACTGGAGATTGGTACCTAGCATAACACAAAAGTGCATTACATGATCAAAGATGCATACACTTAACGAGTCAAACATAGTGACAACCAAACAACACCATCTGTGACCTTTACATGGTTAAATCTGCGCCTCTGATTAACATTTTTACCATTTTCTAACATACCGTTCATGGGAGTACATGCCACCGTACCTTCCAGTGGTCTCGAGCCAACTCAGGAAAAAGCGCGAGTATACAGGAAATGACGTCATTAAATGTCAAAGGTCACGCAACATAAACGTAGAAATAACAATTAAAAACATAAAAGCTCCACAAAATGAATATGCACACAAAAAGAGAACATGTTTGAAAACAAGTATAAAACATGAACAAATATGGTAAGTGAATTTTTAGTGAAATATAAAACTATTATTTTAACTGGTTATTTTATCTGTTACGTAACGACAATAAAGCTGAATCTGAATCAGATTTTTCTGAATAAAAAGCTCAATGTGTGTGGTTCAATTTCACCTCCATCACTTTGTTCATTCATTTTATTCCATGGTAAACCTCACAGTACAAACACCTTGAAGTGAAACAACACTGAACAACACTGTGGAGGATAATGAAAGGCTGGTGGTGTTTGAGAGACAGAAGATGTGGGGGGATAAGTGTTGGCAGTGTGTGTGTGTGTGTGTGTGGGGGGGGGGGGGGTTGGGTTTTTGCCTGGATCTGCTCTGCATGATTTGGCAGTGTGAGGGTTTTTGGATTTGAAGTCCTGATGCATTCAAATGCACCCAGTTGACCTGCATTGTTTTATTTATGGAGAGAAAGTCCTGCCAATGAAACATAAAGCTCCTCATGACATTGGTTTAGCAGAGCTAGTTTTAAAGCAATCATCCTCTTAGTTCCCAGTAACTTTGAAGAGTGTTTGGATCTGGAAAGTATGATGCAGCCGGGCAGGCTCGGCAGAAAATGATGGACTGATTCAGACAAGAATTGCTTTTATAAAAGTGCAGAGAGGATACAAGAGAAGAGGCGAGACCCTCATGTGGAGGCTTAGGAGGGAGCCCCAGGAGCAGTTGTTCCCGTGTCCCTCCCCGAGCCCCCCACTCCCCTCCTCTTTCTTTGGGATGTGTTTTATATGCTGCTCATGTCTCTGGGATCCTGTGTGTTTTTCCATCGGACAGAATACCGATGCTCGGTGGATCTGGACCTATCTCTGAGATTATTGTGCGCTGTGGCCCAGAGCCACCGAGGCGCTGCCCCAGCCTTCCTTCCTGTCTCGGCTCTGGGCTGAGGCTGCAGTGCAGGATGGGAGATAACCCTCTAATCGCTGAGCCCGGCGGCTGCAGGGCGATAAGAGTTCGCTCTGCGTTCTGACAGTAGAGTTTAAATGTCCCAGTGACACGTGGATCTATCAGCTGGTCTCCACCCCTTTAACTCCACGACTACAACAAAGCACAAATACTGTACATGCTAAAGTCATGCATTCTACCCATGATGCAACAGTTTGTGATAATTAAGGAGCAAATTACACTTTTCAGAGCATTTTAAAGAATGTCCTTTAACCCTTTAACCCCTGACGTGTCTGTGGTGATCGTCTGAATGTATGGTTTATTTTAAACATTCATAAAATTCAACAATTTACTCGATAGTTACAATTTCAATATGTGCTGATATATTATTCTTTCCACAGACATCTGAGCAAGCTCAGTTCACCCAATTTTTTTTTCATTGTTTTCCTTGTGTATTTTTTATTTTAGTTTTTTTTTAGTTTTTACTTTTGTTTCCAGTGTTGTGACTGTAACTGCTTTAGGAGTTTAATATGTGAACCTCAGGGGTCAAAGAGTTAACAGTTGTCATACAGATGAGGTAATGCATTTATACATGATTACTCATATTTGTTAAGTCAGTATTAATAAGTATTAATGTAAAGTATTTGAATACAATAGGGTTTAAAACACCATCATCACTATTCTTTCATAGCTGGTAAATGAAATACATTTGGCAAAAGGGAGAATTTATCCCCTCATAAACAGGCAGAAACTCTGCATTGGTGTTCTTCGAATCAGATAAAATTTTAATATATAGTGATGGTAAAAAGCAGAACATCCAATCTGGAAAATGCAGAATGCTATTTGGTGACAAACGCAATAAATAAAACAATGTTTTTGGACTATATTCCTTTTTCCATATATAAAACAGTTTAGAATTGCATAGAATTCTGCTAGAAAACAACAAGATACTTTAAATTGTCTAAAAGAAAAAACAGTTCATTTTTCAGACAGGACGGTTTTTTCACCCATATATGGTGTTAATGATGTAATATTCACATATGTGGGCGTGATAATGAATTTCAGTGTCTCTTTGATACTTTATTTTTCTCCGTTTACCCTTGTGTTCACTAAAATAAACAGTTTCACGATGACAATAAATGAAGGAAATTGCCAATGAATGTGACAAACACCGTGATCCCGCAGCGGCTCAGGATTTGTCCATTGTTGCTGGATCATGTTTGCGTCATGTTAAATACACATGTTTCCTCTTCCTGCACAGGAACAGGCTCCGGCTGAGCGTCCCACTTTTCCTTGAGCACACTCTGTACGTTATGTGTTCTGGACACACGATGTGAAGACACTGTAGGGACGAATAAACACACTCACTCATTGTTTGTCGAGAAAAAACAAAGCATCGCTGGGGCAGACGCTTGAACATCAGCGGCTTTAGTCTCTGTTCAACAGAAGAACACATTGATTCCCTTTAATGTGGAATATTTCAGATGGAAGCCTCAGTTTCAGAACGTTAAGTAGAAGGAACCCAATCAAATATGGAGTGACGGGTTTGAAAACTGGTCAGTTTCGAGCAGAACAATAACAGGTTCTTCTGTATGGAAGTTTTTCTGTGCCATCTGAGTTTGAATATGAATTTTTAAGATTGAAATTTGTCAGCATCAAAATCAGACT
>JAPSES010000044.1:2469270-2487061 GCA_029822895.1 Maxillicosta whitleyi | reverse complement strand
GTATCATAATGACACAGTCCACAGACTGACATTGTGTGAGTACTTGGACTTTTACACTTTAAAGGACATTTTAAAGGGAATATTTAGTACTTTTACTGAAGGAAGATTCTTGATGTAGTACTTCTACTACTACTTTTACTTGAGTAAATATTTTGCAGGGTATTGGTACTTTTACTTCAGTACTATGCTTCAGTACTTCCTCCACCCCTGTTTATTATTCACTTTAATTCGTGTTATTGTACTGTTTGTTGTACTGGTTTTTATCTTCTATATCTTCGTAAAACATTATTTTATTCTATGTTCTCGGTGTAACGTGTTTTCCTACTTGCCGCCGGTGTGACGGAGCAGACCAGGCATTTTCAGTTTTCCGAGTTGAAACGGGACGAGATAAATAAAGATGTTTGGTGACGAAACAAGAGTAAAACAGAGGTGGACTGACCTATCGTTAAATGACTGGAACAACAAACGGAGAACGGACATGAAGACGCTTCCATTATCTGCTTCTCCTTTTATTGAAATCCTGGCGCTACTACTCAGCTGACCAAATGAAATGCAGCGCATGCTCTTTAAACTCTTTGAACCAATCAGTTTCAGCATTAGCTATCACATGATCTCTGACGTATTAGGAAACAAGGAAGTGTTTATTATATTTTATTTTATTTTATTATTGCAAAAAAATATATATTATTGTATACACAACAGGAAATGGCAAGGTGCTAATTACATCATCACTAAAATAAAATAAAATAACAAAAACGCTCAAGGCATTAAAAAAATAATGCAATATGTATAATGAAAAAAAAAAAAGCATTAAAATAATAAATACTTTTCAGCAGCTTCACACATGGTTTCCACAGTCAGGTGGGAGTTTCTTAAAAGATTGATAGAGGAGAAAAATGTTTTTTGTTCGTTTTTAAGACAATTTCAGTTTGGCAGTTGTTTTTCTCATTTGTTTTTATGTACATATTTACCCATAATGAGAATGATGTTAATCTAAAAAGTGATGAATCTCTGTTTAGATTATTTTTTATATAATATGATATGTTGAATTGTAAATTGTTTAAGATCCCTAAATTTATTTTGTAACCAGATATGCACATCTTGCCAGAATTTCTTAACCATTTGGCAGCAAAAGAACACATGTTAAAATTTATCTGGATCTTTGCAACAAAAGTCGCAGAGTTCAACGTCAAAATCAAATCTACCCCTCGATGTCTCAGCCCATGGGTAATAACTATTGATCATTTTAATTTGCATTTCTTTCACTTTCAGCGCAATTGGCCATTTGATAAATGTCTGGTATTTTTCAGAATTATCCATTTTATATTTTCCTTTTAATTATAATTATAATATATATGATTTCAAAATATTATATTTAAATACTACATTGTATTTGTAATGTTCAATTATCCAATTGTTAAGTTAGGAAGTTTATTTATTTTTTTTATTTAAAAGACTGTGAAAAACTCTTTGTTTGTAAAATAAACTTTGATATAGTATTTAATTTTGAGAGAGTTTTAGATAATACTGGATAACACTCAACTAATAGTAATAATAATAATAGCAGCAGCAGTAGTAGTAGTAGTAGTTTTATGAATTGAAATGATACTTCAGAATCAAGAATCTTTATTGTCATTATGCAAAACAGAATTTTGTTTAGTAGCTCTCAGCTTAAGGCACCCCGACACCTAATACAAAAGAAGCACAATCAAGATATATGTGGATAAAAATTTTAAAAGCAGGATAAGATAGGGTGTCAGTGCAAATTAGGGTTTAAAAGTGTTCAGTGTTGACACTATGAAGTGTCCAGTTGACAATATAACATGTCTAGTGTTGATAATACGAAGTGACTGGTGTTGACAATATTGGACATATTTCATCAGCATTTAAAGTCCAAGGTGCAGTGCTGTGTGAGTTGTGTTAAATAACCAAACCCAGCTGATAAAGCTGACCTTAATTTAGACTGAAATTGCCATGTGATTTATTCAAACGTCTGCCTTATATGTCTGTTTATTTTGTATTTCATTAACATAATATTTCTTTTATTAGAAAAGCATCTGGAGGTGCCACCTGTACTGGCAAATCAGGGATGTATGATTGATAGCTTTTAGTGCGAAAAACACGCAAATGTTCTTCAAAAAGTAAATAATAATAATAAAGATTTACAGGTATTTTTCTGTCAATGTTTTTCACAACGAGGAATTATTCGGTGAAGTGGTGTTCAACAAATATCCGTAAGATGGCAGTAAAATATCACCAAGTACGACACCTACTGTAAAACCCACGAAGAAGAACTAGTGAGAGTCTGAGAGAAGGCGACGAAGAAGAATAATGACGAGAATGCTAGACGGAAAATAGAGGGGACAGAACACTGTTTAGTGAACGTTAAGTTAACGCGGGTACCTCTTATTATTACTAGTGAAAATAGCTGCATTAAATCTGATAAACCATGACAGAGCCTCAGTCAGCGCTGTTACTCAGGAGACAGCTTGCAGGTAAATAAACCGTCATGTTAACTGGTGCTCATCGCCAAGCTAACGCTGGCATTTGCGCTAACGCAGCCGTTAGCTGTTATTCAAAGGATGGTGCTGGCGCAAACTGTTTTCTTGAACCTTCTACACTAACCTTTAAGCACCGGACAAATACATTAAAGGAAGAGTACAGCAGTTGATCGGAACCGGTGTGAAGATCATTTTGGGTACAACCAGGCGCCTGTATTCTGTTGTATGGTCAACTTAAGTGGACGTTTATTTCGACGTTTCAGTTGAAAGCCGCTGTCAGACTACTCGGCTTTCTGCTCTATAGCTGGGTTAGCTCACCAGCTAGTAGCATAGCCCCTATGTGTTTACAAATATTTTCACGGACATAACGTGGTGGTGTTTTAAGGCAATTGATTTCATATCCAAATGTCCAAGCAGAGTTACAAAAGACCAAGTGTTCTCCCCCGCTAATCTCATCAGTGGTACAGTTCTTACCATTTTTAGCTTTGTTGCTAAATCTGGAGGTTTACGTTAGCCCAGTACACCCCAGTACATTAGCTAGCGCTAATTATAAAGCTAGCTGATATTAGTCTTGTGTTTCCTTTTTGGCTATTTTAGCAGAGTCAACTGACAATTATATTTAACCACCTTGATGCTGTCCAATTTCCAAAAGCAGCCAAGTTGAATTATGTACCGTTATGGCTCAGTAACAGCACCATTAAACCCAGGGTTTGGACTGAACAACAGACTGTCATCGTGAGTTTCTCTTGCAAACGTATTAAATGGAAACTGAGTCCTTTTAAAGTTCACAGACGTTCTCGTAAAACTTGCAGGTCGTTAATTTAAATTCTGAACTCACTGAACTTATAATGAAAATGTCAGATATGATTTGCATTTCACCGTTGTTTATTCCTCAGTTTATTTATTTATTTAGCAACGAAATATAAGCTAATAATGCCACCATCACGAGTTAATTGTCGTCACTGTGTATGGGATGTCAGGATGTGGATTATTACACAGATTTTGATCAAATTGTCATGTTTAATTACCTTCATAATATCACAGTAAAGCACATTATTGTCTAAGCAATTATAGCTTCTGTTGAATTGTACCATTATGGGTCTGTGTTGCTGAAAATAATGTATGATAAGAAAGTTTTTGGAGCTCATAATTGTGCTCAGGGAAGACATTAATATTGGATTAATAGAAACAAACACTACTGATGTTGATGGGGTGAAATCTACTGGCCAAATAGTTTCACAGTGCCATAAATAGGTGTGGAGAATTGGATAAATATGAAATTATTCATTTCCTAAATTATATAAATAAGTGAAAGGAAGAATCTTGTTCTTGGTACATGGACATAAATAATTTCTATATCTATCATGTATCATTGTGTTCTCTGAAACAGTTCAGCTTTTTCTGGTCTTACCAGAAAAACACTACCTCAGCATCAGAGATAAGGAGTTAAAGGCGTTTCCAACTACAACACTGTTTTCAGAGAACCATTACATCATCTGTCAGGTTTCTAAAACAACTCTCATGAAGTTGCAGTCAATTATTCTGTCATTAATTACTGCAAACTGTGTACGGATGGGAGTTAACATGTAATATTCTGTATATGTGCATGGTTTCCAAATGTACAGGCCTGTGTTTTCATGCCACTTTAAGTCCTGACTCAGTCCCTGAGAAAGGCCTCTTCAGACAAGGATGACATTGTCTGTGCGGTGGTCTTTAGAAAACACCACATCAGTCCAGTCTAAATACTGTAGGAAACATAATATGAGCCGCTGGTAAAACGACTTACCTTCACATTTGTTTTTCATATGTAGAGCTGAACAAAAACCCAGTGGAGGGGTTCTCAGCAGGCCTGATTGAGGATAATGACCTGTACAGATGGGAAGTCCTTATCATCGGGCCTCCAGACACACTGTAGTAAGTCTGATGCTTCGTTATGTGTGGGACCAAACAGGAGGGGCTTTATTTTTCTGTATGAGCTGAGCAATGTACACATTAATGACATTTAATGGTTTTAACTCATGTTATTTTTTCTCTCTTGTTTTTTTCTTATTCATAGTGAAGGTGGCGTTTTTAAAGCTCATCTGACATTTCCCAAAGACTATCCGCTCAGGCCGCCTAAAATGAAATTTATCACAGATATTTGGCATCCTAATGGTAGGTACAGACCAGAGGGTATTTGTTCACATTGCAGCATTTTTATTTTGTTTTTACATGTTTGTTGAACATTTTGTGAAATGAAAGGATAGCAGACAGAAAAGACCCTTATGTAAATGAGACCAGATGTAGGTCTGACAAGGATGAAGAGTCAGAAGAGTCCAACCAGGACTGTGGTTCCTAATAATCAGTCCAGTTCATTCCTCAGTCACTGTGTGAGAATGAGTTAAAAATTTGGTTGTGTTTCTTTATTTATCATGTGGATTGGACAATACCACAAAATACATTATTTCTGCATTGAATGCTTTCTAGTAGTTATGACATTTTTGTTGTGCTACGTGGCTAATAAAATCTAAAGTTAAAATGTATTTTATGTTTTGGTTTTGTCAATTTACAGGTTATCAAACCACAGCCTGTTGGTGGCAGTATTATGCAGCTTTAATGTTTATCAGCAGCTTCTTGCAACAACAGGATCCTCACAAAATAGAGGAAAATACCTGAAAAAATACCTACAGGCAGGTAGTTTGTAGCTGAACGTTCAAGTCATTTGCTCTCTTCCTACTCAAGGAAATTTGAGGGATTTGGAAGAAAGAAAGAGGTTGGATTTCCCTGTTCAGGTCCCTCTAGGCTCCTCAGTGACATATCAGTTAAAAAGCAAAGGCCGATACAGCCGTCATAAACATGTCATAAGAAACATATAAAATCAACTTCCACCGCAGGAGATGTTCCACTTAGTTTGTTTCTTTAAATTCTTGATTCTTCATGTTCTTTTCCAGTTGACAAGAATGGAGACGTATGTATTTCTATTTTGCACGAGCCCGGGGAGGATAAGTACGGCTATGAGAAACCGGAGGAGCGCTGGCTGCCGATCCACACCGTGGAAACCATCATGATTAGTGTTATCTCTATGCTGGCAGACCCCAACGGTGACTCACCGGCCAATGTGGATGCAGCAGTAAGTTTTTATTCAACTTGAATGAAACGCTTCTGTTCCAGGCGTTTTAATGCTGCGACGCTTCACTAATGTTCAGTAGAATCTGTGTTGGAGACGCAGTGAATTTTGGCTTAAAATGTTCTTATTCCAGTGGGTGTTGCCTGAGGTTGAGGGCTGTGGGGGAGGATGTGTCACTGAGGGGCTTTATCTCTACCTGCATCGTCTCCGCTCTGTTTCCACACTGAAACCGAGCAGAGAAACTAGTGCCAAAGCAAACGACTCAAATGAAATGGACTTTTTGTGTCTTTGGGGTCAAAACATTGATCTTATTACACAGGGTGTCAATACATTCACTGTACAGTTGAACATATTTATTATAACATCAAATGAATAAACAAATCTGTGGAAGTTATTGCAAAATAAAAAGTAGATATAGAATTTATTTTTTTTTTTGCCTCATTTAATCCACCTCTATATGGAACCATCAGTTGTAAGAACCACATTCAGACGCTGCTGGATTTGTTTCCGTTGTCTGTATCATATCCTCATCCATGTGTCAGTGACGTCAGTGATCATCAGTGTCCTGTATCTTTGTCCCATAAACCATATACTTTTTTATTTAACAGAACTAGAGCTGCAACTAGGAAATATTTTTGGAATCAAGTATTCTGTCGATTATATCATCGATTTATCGAGTAATCGGATAAATCACACTTTTGTTGACGCAGCTGTCCATGCGTCGCTGTGACGTACTGAGGGGGGAAAAAAACTTTGTTCAACAAATGCTTTTCTGGTTATAATGCACGGAATGCTTTGGATGAATGCTTTTCATGTGGCTAACTCACGTGGAAAAATCCTGTTTTTATGATTTGTTTCAAGACAGGAGTTTTCTAAGTGACCATGTTAATCCTTTAACTAATTAATAAGCTAAATATAGAACTAGCGATCACATAGGTGTTCCTAAAAATATTTCCTTTCACTGATATAGGAATTATTGATGCTAGTGGTTCTACGTGAAATCAGATATTTGGTAAATGTAGAACAACAAACTAGATGTTTCTGATATGTGAAACACTGTGTGCGTGTGTGTGTGTGTGTGTGTGCGTGTGTGTGTGTGTGTAAGGGAGCGATGAGTGAGATAATTTGCTCTCTTGCTGCTCATTATGCCTCGTCACTATCGACTCATAACATGGGGTACAAATAAATGCAAATACATTCTAACAGGCGTTACTTTTCATATCAGTTAAACTGTAAAAATCTATGACCTCGTAGATTCTCCAAGGCCGCTTGGAAAAGTCCAGTTGACATGAGGCTGCTTTTTTAAACAAAGCCTTTGTCTCGAATATTTTTTGTAATCGAAGTATTCGAGTTACTCAGGTAATCATTTTAGCTCTAAACAGAACTTATTTTATGAACAGAGCATCTGAAATACACAAATAAAATGTAATTAAAAACATCTAAAACCACTGAGGACATGGAACACATCTGACTAACGTGTCATCAGTTACATTTGTCATACATTATTTCAGTTGTAAAGCCACTTTGTGGACGCCCTGTATGTTTACAGACGCTGTAATTACTGTAAAGTTCACGGCCTGTAAAACCTCTACAGACATGTAATAATTAAAGAACTCCAGTGTTTCTCGGTATAGAGTAGAATAGAATAGGATTTATTGTCATTGTGAGTCCCCAGTCAGTGCAACAATGTTAACAAAACATCAGTAACTACAGAAATAAGAATAAGGCGAATATAAAATTACAAAACACTAAAAATAAGAAAATAGAATATACTTTTTTACAAAGTAACATAAGAATTGACCTAAGTAGAATAAAAACTACAACTGGACAAAACATGAATAGACCCAATATTTACAATATTAATAGTATGTATTAACCCATGACTGACAGTGTTTATTTATGAAACAGTTTTGTATATTTATGAAACAGTGCGTATGTTTATTAATGACCGTTGGTTTGTCTTACAGAAAGAGTGGCGGGAGGACAGACACGGCGCATTCAAAAGAAAAGTGGCCCGTTGTGTACGAAAAAGCCAAGAGACTGCGTTTGAGTGATGTTTAGTGCGGATCTAGTTTCATGTTTTCAGGGTGAGTATGAGGAGGACGGAATGTGTTCACAGCTCAGGTCACGTGTTTAGAAATGACCCTGTAGCGTCAGTTAAATTCAGCTGAACATAGAGTTAAAGCACCAAAACGTCCTGCCAATAAACACATCAGCTAATGTTGATAGATGATTAAATGATTATCATAATTTTTATTTTCCATTTAAAGGCAGATTTTTGGTCCTCAGCCAAAGTTGAAGAATCTCAAGCAGGGCTGTCAAACCAAACCAGTGAAATAATAACACAATAATTTAGAAATAATGACAAAACACTTTAGTCTTTGTTTTAGTGAAATAAACCCATTAAATTGTAAAAAAAAAAAAAAAATCATGTTGACAAAGTACCCTTTTGTAAAAAAAATAAAAATAATAATAATATAAATAAGTGCAATTTTAACCACATTCTGCCTCAGTTTATTATTTGTATATATTATGCATCACACACACTGTTACACAAACATTCATTAAAAAATGACACCTGTTCATATTCAGGTTTAATCACATTTTATTTTTAATGACAGTTTGTAAATGTCAATATTTTTATTGTACAAAGTTGTTTTTTTTCACCACATTATTTCATTTTAAGCAGAAATGTTTCAGCTTTCATTATTTCTAGATCGGTGGGACTGGTTTGTCGGTGGTTCCAGTTTTCTTTCGGTCGTACTCGTTCTCCTCTTCCTCCTTTCTCTCATGGCCTCTGTGCTTCTTCTTCTTCTTCCTCCTCAGGTCTCAAATTGAAAATCAACACGGCACTGTCTCCTGCACTCTTCCACCCTGTGGCCAGACCCGTCCTCCTGTGTGTTCTGGACGGACCGGACTGGCCTCTGTAGGCTGCAATAGAACATAACAGTGACTACCAAGGCTGACGGAAAACAACCAAGCAAGTGCCAAGTCAAACAGAAAAACCACCAACAACCGACGAAACCACCACAACAGGAAAACGGAAAAAGAAAAAAAAAAAGAAGACGATTCACCATTGTGTTTTTTTTTTTTTTTTCCTCCAAGTCTATGAACTGCTTCAACATTCAGGAAGATATTGTAAAGACATGTAAATAGCACAGACTAAACTGGATAATATATAAGCTCCCTTTCATCCATTCAGACATTTAGACCAAATGAATAGTGCTGGTTTGTTTTCGTCCGTTCACACTTCTCTGTCCCGGCTCCAGCGTTTTGACTTTTAGGTTTTAAATAGAAGGAGGAGGCGCGGCGCTGTCGGAGGAACGTCACCAGAGCTGGAGGGGATTCGAGCAGGACAGACGCCAATCATGTGGTCGAAGTTGGAGCGCCGCCATATTTGAAAACACAGCGTCCGTTTGGGTGGGAGTGGGGGGTGGGGGTGGGGTGGGGTCTTTTAACACTCTTAGAACTTGACATAACTTGTACCTGAAAGGTTTTAGGTTTTCTGTCTCCGTTTTTAAAGTCTTACCGTCCCAGTCGACTTAACCCGTAAAGACCCGGCCCTGCTGTTGTGGCGGTTCCAAACACAGGGAACCTTCATGGATTTATCTCCATTTATTACAATATTATCCTCTTTTTCTTTTTTTTTTTTCTAAAGCAAAAATCTGGTATTTTCCCATTTTAAATGCAGTGATCATGTTGATGTTTGTAAAAGCACAGATTAAAGTTGGGGGTCATTCCATCAAAAAACCTAAAACTGAAGGAAAAAGTGGCTCATGAAGTGAACCCAGTGTGTCCGTCCACTGGTTCTGATCTGACTTCATGGGTTTTACTGGTCGATCAACCCTAGCATTTTTTTTATTTTTTATTATTATTATTTATTTCATCATTTTCTTAAATTGTGGCTTGTTTTGTTCATGTTACTGATTACTTTATTGGTTTATAATTCTTTTACTTTCTTTTGTTCATTAATTTGTCTGTTTTTGTTTATTTTGTTGCTTATTTTATGTTTTTTTTGTTTTAGCAAATTATTTGTGAAAATTTTTTTCACATTATTTATTTTTTTGTTTATTTTGTTTGTTTTACTCATTTTGTCCATTTGATCCACTGTCATTGATCCAACTCCATGGGTCTTAGTGGTAAATCAATGTTGTAGAAGATGAGGGTGTTTCCATGGTAACTACAGAGCCTCTGAACGTCCAAATATGATCATATCTGATGACCATGAAAAGATGAATAACTGGATTTTACACCAAGTATCGATAGGATTAGTGGATCCGATGTTACTAAGCGTTTTTTGTCTGTAGATGGTTCCGTGGACATTGTTTTTTCGGGTCTTTATGGGTTAAAGACGACGACGTCCCCGTAGGTTTTCATGCATGACAAGTTCTGTTGATCTTTTTTCAAAAGTGCCTCCTAATGAAATGCTTGGCCACTTCACCCTGCATTTAACAAGTGTTAAAAATGTCGAGAAAAAAAAAAGTGAGAAAATTGCATACCATATATGTAT
Organism: Maxillicosta whitleyi; assembly: GCA_029822895.1. NCBI lineage: Eukaryota > Metazoa > Chordata > Actinopteri > Perciformes > Neosebastidae > Maxillicosta > Maxillicosta whitleyi. Next base: position 2,476,944 of record JAPSES010000044.1, on the reverse strand, counting down.
GAATTTATTTCATAAACCAGTACAGTGGGAATATGTATAATAATGTATTGGTAAAAATTTGGTGTAGCAATAACTCCCCTAGTATAAAGTGTTGACTTTAAGTTCTGATTTCCTCCTGATCCAGTTCCAGGTCCTTTTCTCTGATATTCAGTTCTTTTTTGCAGCCTCTCTTTACCTTGTCTGTGTTGTCCTCAGTAGGAATTGTTATGCATGCTTTAGTTTTTTTTGTTTTCAATTTTTTTTCTTTTTTTTTTCTTGGTTATTTTATTTTGCTGAATGTTTTTGGGAATTTGTTTGCGAATGTTTGAGTGTTTGTGTAAACAGTATGCGTTCCCATGTTTCTTTTTTCGTCGCTCTTTCCCCAGATCCACAATCTCATACTTATTCTGCTCACTGAACTATTGCAGTTTTTGCCTAATGTACAAAGACAAAATACTGATGTATATTTTTCATGTTATGAAAATTGTCACCTGTAGTGAGTTCTTCTAAAATATGACTTTTTTTTCAATATTCACGTGTGGTTTCATTCAGGTGTGTTGTTGAAGTACATTTTTCTCGTTAGATATACGACGTACAACAGCATCTGAATTGGCTGTGACATGTTTTATCGTTAAAAAACATAAAAACAAAATGACCTTTGTTTTCAAAGGTTAATGATCCATTCGTGACATCTTACATGGTGGTTGTAGGTCCTAAAAGTGTCTTAAAATCACTTTCATAAGTATAAAGACTTAGAATTCATTAAATAGTTGTGCTTTTGTATTTGTAATGTCTTAATTTAAACACAAATTTCATCATATTTTAGTAGTTTTGACCAGTGACTCAGCTCTGTTGATGCTGCAAAACTGAAATTAACCTGACTAACAAAAATAAACATGACCACACATAATTTTACTGACCTATTTACCTGTAGACCTCCAGTAAAATCACATTTGTCAATAACTCAGTCTTAAATTTGGTTTAAAATTAGGTCAAAATGGTCTTGAATGTGATAGTATTTAATGCCTGTGGACAATCTGTGTTAAACTAGTAAAAAAAAGTGAACGAACTAAAATAATCTGAAAACATTAGGGTTAATAAATGCCTTGTTTTGGACTGACAGCTCTTACCAAACTGCTTTATAAATGTAAATAACTGCTGTACATTTGGTGTTGGCTTCATGGTCCTGGTTCACCGTGGAAAACAACACTAACCTAAAGTAAAAGCGCATCATAAAATTAACATTAACTGTTTGATGTCATGAAATCACTAGTTAAAAATTAAAGTGGTGATGTGAGGAACAAATACTGGAACATGATGAAAATGGCACAAACCGCAAGTTAACTGAGAGTTCCTGAAGGCAACAACATGTGTAATTAAAGAGTTGAGCAATTTCCTCAGAAGACGTTACATAAGAGGATGAAACTCCACTTTTCTTCAGGGTAAAAGGCGGAACATTCAACATAATAATGATAATAGTAGTACTTAAACAGTGACATGAATGACCTGTTTTTAGTCACTTAAATTCAGGTTATGTCAAGTTACTTATCTTTATGAGTAATAAGTGTGTTTTTCATCTCAAGACTATGAGGTTGTTGATTGATTTTTACGTAGACATATTACTTGTACAAATTTAAAAGAGAAAAAAAACCCCAATAACTATAGTTGCCAAAGAGCATTTAATCCATCTGTTTTGGCTCTTAGATGAACCTTTAAAAAAAAAAATTAAAACAGGATAAATAATAATAATAACAATAATAATAGTTGTAAAACAAAGTGTCAGGAATGATCTGTTTTTATGAATTAAACTCAGGTTAACTGTACTGATCTTTATGGGAAATTGGAATGTTTTTCATCACAAGACGACAATGTGGGGCTGCTGATTTATTTTTACATGACTAATTGACATGATACATTTCCAAAAGACGAAAATGAATAACTGTATGTGCCAAAGAACATTTAATCCATTCGTTTTGGCTTTGAGATTAACCCGCTGTTGTTAAAACGCATTCAATTTCCGTCTGGCCGTAAAACAGCATGTGACTTGTGATTTTTCATACAACCCATGAACGCACCGCCGCTGCCTCCCTACTATCATATCGCGATAAAAACTGACATTCGCGGAGCTAACGCTGAGCAACATGGCGGAAGGTATGAGATTGATTTTTTGGATATTAAGTACACACCCGCTGTTCACACTGTGTCCGTTGGGGTGTCGGACTGGTCACTTTCTGTGTCTTTGTAATTAAACGTGTTTTCTGTGTTTGTGGAAACACGGAGCAGTCAGTTACTGATCAGACCCCGTGCCGTTTCTGTCGTTATGTTGCTAGCTGGGTTTTATAGCTGCGGGTTAGCCGAACCGGGCGAGCCACGGATGTCTGTGGTGGGTCGGTCTGCGGAGAACATTTATGCTTTTTAGGATAACGTGTTAGCAACTTAACCTGCCGTTCTCACACACTTGTAAACCCACTTCCAGACGGACCTAGCTATCTCCAAATGTCATCGCGTCAGAGTGTTTTCCAGGTCCAGTCTGAACAGCGTTAACACTCACTTTGTGATTATTTCACACATTTAATCTACATTTAATCCACATGATGGAAGGTGAAGGCAGAGCAGACACAGGGCAGGGCTGTTGTCACTGGACACTGTCTGTCAGGTAACATGTCCAACACCCAGCTGAGCAGCACCTGGAGCTTCTTAAAGGAAATCTACTTAACATCTTCTTTCATTCATTTCAAGCAAGTGATTAAGTGTTTTACAGCCCAAATGACCAGCAAAAAAACCAGTATGTGATCGTGTAAATGCATTCAACAGAATGCCTACAAGTTCAGTTTTACACATTCATTAATTTATGCGTGAATAGGAGTGGGATGAGGAACACTGATCTAAACCCACAACCATTCTCATCAATAACATAATGAAGTTTCAAATACTTAGGCCTGTCTTTAACTTCAGACTAGGACAATGAACAAAAATAGGCCTATTCCAGATTAGAATGAACTCATTCAACAACATTTACATAATTTAACCAAATTAAATGTGAAAAATGAGAACAAATGTACATTCATGGTGGTTTCTACAATGGGTAACAGTTAACTTGCATAATAATAATAATTATTACATATCAACAAGGGTAAGAAAACTACATTACCACTAATGGTAAAGAACAGCACAGCACAAATATTTGTGGTCAAACATGTTTTTTAATGCACTTTTCATTCTTCCTGTTTAAGCACTACTAACATATGGAACACACATTAATATCAGTTATACTGATTACAGGTAGAGCCCCAAAAATGGACCTGTGTCCCTGCTGGACCTGACCCTTATGGCTCAGACTAAAAGTCGTGGGTTATCCTGAGCATGTTTTCTCTTACTTTACTGGAGGTTAATCATGTTAACTTACCACCAAATGATGCTGGTGTCGATATTCAGCTGTCAATACACAGTCCTAATATGTCTGCAAAAAAACCCAGCAACAGCAAACGTATTATGACTGTTTATCGACATTTCCTGATAAATTAACAGGATAAATCTCCAGTAAAGGTCAGAGAAAAAAATGCTCACAAAGTCTTTTATTCTGTGGTGAGACTTATAGATAGATAGATCTATGTTATAGATCAATAAAAAAAAAAAAAAATAGAACCCAAGAGCAAACACACTAGACATAATAAATTAGTATTAAAACAGAATTGGTAATAAATAAATAAATAAATAAATAAATAAAAAATGTGTACAGTCCAACAATAAATTGTAATTTTCAAAATAAAATAGTAATTTTTTTTCAGTGTGAAACATGTGCATAAATAACATTGAAGTGCATAGTGGAAATTCTGTTCATGACCAGGGATTTAACTTCAGATATTAGATCAGATTAGGTTATGTAACGACGTCCTGGAGAACTTCTAAACATGCTCTACTGGTTTTCTTATGTCGTATTGTGTAATTAAAGATGCGTGGGATTCTTCCTGAAGCAGATGCATCATTAATGTCTGTTCCAACAAATGAATCTGTGGACAGAAGTGTTTTCTCAGTGCGGTGGTCGGCCTCTCACGTCCGAGCTGCTGCCCCTGCGTCCTGCCCTTCCTGTGCTGAGCAGATCATGTGGTTCTGAGAAACACCCCTGTCCTCTGTTCCTCATAATCAGTAGCCGTGCCAGTAACGGTTTTTACGAGGGAGGACAAAGTAACGTGCCTCCTCAGCATTCTTTCTTCACTAAAACTTTACTGGTTTAAGGGAAGGAAATGGGCCTCAGTCGATCTGTGAACTTTTAGCTGAGGCATCAACGTGGGTTGGAACGCAGAGTTCTGCAGAAGGACCGAGACACAATGTTTCTTTAGAATCAGACAGGAGGTCGACTTGATGTGGGAATGATTGGGGAAAGTTGTGAGGGACAAATGATTCTTGGAAAAGTGCTTTTAACGACAACAACAACATAACGCTGTGTTCATGGTCATCATGGCTCAAGTGACAACTCCTAAGAACTGGGGTAACGTACTGAACACATTCTATTGTTTTTTTTTGTTTTTTTTTTAACCTTTTAAGCAGGAAAAAAATTCCATTGAGATTAATAATTTCTTTTTTTGAGGGACTCCAGGCCAGGAGGCAGCATGAAATACAACACACAGCATACAAGAATTTACAGGACAAGTTAGATTATGAAAAACAAGTGCAAGTCTTAGTCTGTAGCACTTTGAGTTTAAAAGCATTCAGGTCTGCACCCACACCACTGTACTTCAGACCCAGTACCAGTACCACAGACCCAGTCCTAGTACTTCCATGTGAGTAGTTCCTGATCCAGAGTACTGATCTGAGTAGTTAGTAATCAGATTACAGTTGTTGGATCCTTTAAAATGTGCTTTATTGTGGTTGTCATTAGTCAGACTGGAACAAAGTGCTGCTACTGACATTTAATGTGTTGGAATGAGCGTCTATCAATCAATCCACCAGGGGGCGGGGCTCTGAATGAACCATACTGGACAAATACCACGAAGAAAAGTCCAGTTTACTGAGAAGAAGAAAGTGTTTGATCCCAAACCTGTAGAGGACAGAGGGAACATTAATGTGATCCTAATGTTGGAGCGTTTCCACCAGAGTCCTGCACGGGTCAAATTTTCACAAACTGCACCCACCCAAACCCGTCATACTTAATCCCGAACCCGAACCGTTAACCGACAGAATTTAAATTTTGGTTCCGCAACCGAACCGCTATAAATAGACCAGACACCCGAACCGTACCGGTGATGATTCCTGGGAGTGCGCAAGTACAGACAAAACCATATATCCGATTTTACTTTTTATATTGGAGAAGGTTGTTTACATTTCACTACAACATAGATTTTTATATTAGTACAATATTTATTTTTTGTAGGCGTTTTGTAAACCGCAGTTTAGACCCATGCTCTGGTTCTTCCGACCCAAGCTGACATCCGACACAGCGCAACATTTTTCACCCATTTCATAATTTTTTACGGTACCCGAACCTGCACAGGTCTCCGGTTTCCACTGGGAAGGTTTAAAGTGAAGCTTCAGGAGGAAAAGACAAATGAGCGTTCAGTTTCATTTGCACTTGTGCGGGCGGCGGTCTGCACCGCTCCTTACCCCCATAGTATTAGAAGTAGGATGTTAAGCAGCCCCACCCTGGGGAGTTGGCACAAATATGTCAGTAGTTTGGCACTAACTCACACAGTTGCTCTTTGAACACATCCTCTAAGGCAGGGGTGTCAAACTCATTTTAGTTCAGTTCCACATTCAACTAAATTTGATCTAAGGTGGGCTGGAGCAGTAAAATAAAAACATAATAATATATAAATAATGTCAACTCCAAACTTTTCTCTATGTTTTAGAGAAACAATGAATGAATGAATGTTTACAGCTATAAACTGTCCTTTCAAACAATGTGAATAACACAAACAAACTGAAAAATAAGTCTAATTTTAACAATATTCTGCTTCAGTTTCTCATTTTCACATGTTCATTATAACATACAGACACAGTGAATCTGCAAATACACAAAACATTCAATAACAGGAAGAATATTGTTAAAATTTCACTTACTTTTCTTAAGATATTTCAGGTTCTTGATATTTGTTCAGATTATTTAAATTTTTTGTGAAATTATATTTTGTTTTAGTGTCAATATGTGAAAATATTTACATTTACAAAGAGAAAAATTTGGAGTTCTAAGTATTTATAGATTATTTTGATAGTATTTGACAGATCTGGCCCACTGGAGATTGAATTGGTTTGAATGTGGATCCTGAACTAAAATAATTGTTAATATCTTAATATCTATTTTTACATTTGGCAAATTCATCATAAGAGCCAACTCTTGGCGGGCCGGATTTGGCCCCCTGGCTGCATGTTTGACACCTGTGCTCTAAAGAAATGATAACAGAACATTCAGCCCAACACGTGTGCAGCTCAGAACGCAGACTTTAAGGAACTTTTAAGGAATGAATCACAAGTGAAAAGTAACCGTGAGGAAATGTGAATGTATTAAGATGGTTGGAGAACAGATCCAGCTCCACCGGGTCAGCATGAGTGAAGGGGAACGTGTTTGAGGGTCACCTTCAAACTCACAACGATGGGGAGTCACATGAGCAGACATGGAACCCAGGGATGTAAACAATCAGCTACCAAATAATTGTCATTAAGAATTCGCTTGATTACATTAATAATTGGTCATTAATTGCCCTTTTTCTTGGTGTGTGTGTGTGCGTGTGTGTGTATGTGTATCAGTCATACGCCTCCTCTTTGCTCCTCCTCTCGGCCTCCTGCCTGGCAGTTCCACACTCCATCCTTCTATCAATATATTCCCTCTCTCTCTGGTCATGTCTGAACCTACTGACAAATATAGATAATATAGATTCCTCTTTAAAAAGAAATGCAGGTTCTCTTGAAAATCGCAAATTATCAATTAATTGTTGATCAAGTCAACCTACTAATGATTAATGGATAGTTTACGTCCCCAGCACAAACACATGACCCATGACAAAGTCGACCTTACATGTTCCTACGTTTCTCCAGTGGCTGTGAAATGGGTTAGGTTCAGTTCTGAGTAGTTTGAGTAGAACCTGTAGAACCTGCTTTAACTTGTGTCCGTGTGGGTCCGTCTGCGCTGGACTCGTCTTTAAAGTACATGTAATGAGTCTAATCCGACCTGTGTTCAGAAATAGCTCTTCTTTAACCTCCTTCTGTGTCCTTGGCTTTTATTTTGACTGCTGCGTCTCCTTTTGGTTGTTGCGGTGCAGAGGAGGTGGCCAAGCTGCAGAAGCACCTGGCCCTGCTCCGGCAGGAGTACGTGAAGATGCAGCAGAAACTGGCCGACACCGAGCGGCGGTGCGCCGTGCTCGCCGCCCAGGCCCCGGGTCAGGGCCCGTCTGGCCCCGCCGCCACAGACACCTTCATCAGCCGCTTGTTGGACATCGTGGCCGAACTGTACCAGCAGGAGCAGTACAGGTGAGAGGCCCCCAGGTTACTGGGATGACTGGGAGGGAGCTGACTCAGCAGTTTAACAGACGGTGGGATGGAGGTCCATGAACGCACCAGCCTCCTGCTGATGTTAGGAAATACATGATAAATGAAAATAAGATCTGCACAAACCATGACTTTAACCCTTAAAGACACAAACGTCCACCTTTAACCATTAAAGACACAAACGTCCACCTTTAACCATTAAAGACACAAACGTCC
>JAPSES010000044.1:2459105-2469170 GCA_029822895.1 Maxillicosta whitleyi | reverse complement strand
AACAAACTTTTACAATGAACTATTAATACCCACGTGGGAGCTACCCGTGAGTTTGTTAACAAACACAGTCTATATTTTCTTTTTTTTGTTGTTGAAATATTAAAAATGTGCCTTTCCTTCTAATGGTCCATATTTTGATGGTTTATAACATCTAGATGTTTTAGGGATATCTATAAACATCCTATTGATCATTGAAGTCATACATGTAGTTCAGTTCTCCTCCAGTCAAAGTCCCACCTACTTCTATAGTTTGATTGATCTGCATCCACTGGAACATGGAACAGAACCCGAGAACCTCACACATTCTACTGGTTCTGATCCACGTAGAACACACACTGACGTACAGGGACAATGAAGACTATTTTCAGTGTAATTGACGTGTTTCCCTTTTTGTTTTCAGTTACCGGCCAAGTTGAATGAACTGGACAACAACGGAGATCTGGCGCTCGACCTGGCGCTTTCTCGTAAATTAGAGAGTATCGCCACGACGCTGGTGAACAACAAAGCTGATGTGGACATGGTGGATCAGAGCGGCTGGAGTCTCCTGCACAAGGCCATACAGCGAGGTGCAGAACAAACGCCACCAGTGGCGCATTGTACAGAACAGGGGTGTCAAACATGAGCCCTGCAGGTCAAACCCCCCCACCCCCAAAGGGTCCGGTCCAGAAATTAATATTCTACTAAATCGTTTTAGTTCAGCTTCCACATTCAGCCCAATATGATTTCCAGTGGGTCAGACCAGTAAAACACTATCATAATAACCTATAAATAATGACAACGCAAAACATTTGGTTGTTTTTAGTGTAAAAATATAAAATTACATGAACATTTTTACATTTACAACCTATCATTTCATAAAAAAATTTCATGTTTTTTAAGGTTAATTAACATTTTCATAATGTAGTTTTACTCTTTTGACTTTAAAATTTAACACAAAGTTTGTAGTTGTCATTATTTCTTAGTTATTCTGTTGTTTGTTTGGTCCGACCCAGTTCAAATCATATTGAACTGTAGGTGGAACCTGATTTAGAGTTCAACACCGCTGATCTAGAATATATATTATTCAGTCAACATCAGGAGTAGAGTTGTTCCTCGGCGTCCATCTGGAGGAGGTGGGAGGAGCTGGAGGTCCAGGCTCAGGTGGATGTTCTTGACTTTTAACCCCACTCTTCCTCCTCTGTAGGTGATGAGTTCGCCTCCATCTTCCTGATCCGCCACTCGGCTCAGGTGAATGCAGCCACGGTGGGCGCCGTGGAAACCCCTCTGCACCTCGTCTGCTCCTTCAGCCCCAAAAAACACTTGGCAGAGGTGATGAGTGGCATGGCCCGCATCGCAGAGGCTCTGCTGAAGACCGGAGCCAACCCCAACATGCAGAACAGCAAGGGCAGGTGGGTGTCTGTGCACACTCTTGACTCTTCAGGGCGTCACTCATATTTTTACACTTTGTAAATTCATCCTGTAGATCAGATGAGCCAAAAGTGGACCTCAGGCCTCAACCAAATAAGAGGAAACACCACGCACATTTTCCAGACACCTCAGTCACTCGTTTTCGATCCCTTTGTTGTTTTTTCTCGCAGGACTCCGTTACATGAAGCCGTGGCGTCGGGGAACGAGCCGGTGTTCAACCAGCTCCTTCAGTGCAAACAGTGAGTGACCTGTTGTCATGACGACACGCCCTTTACAGACAGTAAAGCATCACAACATTCTGATTAAGAAACGTCCTGACTGCGTTTTTAATGTTGTGGACTCGACCCGTGTCGTCAGGCTGGACCTGGAGCTCAAGGACCATGAAGGCAGCACGGCGCTGTGGTTGGCACTGCAGTACATCACCGTGGCCTCCGACCCGTCTGTGAACCCCTTCGAGGACGACACACCTGTCGTCAACGGAACCTCATTTGACGAGAACAGTTTTGCAGCTCAGCTCATCCAGAGAGGAAGTAACCCCGACGCCCCCGATACCAGCACAGGTACCGGTTAGGTTAGGTTAAGGTAGGGTTAAGTTAGGTTAGATTAAGTAAAGTAGGGGTGGGTATTGCCAACAACCTCACAATACAATACATATCGCAATATATGTGTATTCCAGTACATGGTATTCAACGCAATATGCATCCTGGTATTTTAGGCCTATATATATATTTTTTTTTTTTTATTTTCAATTTATTTATTTATTTTTACAGTTTTTCCGTTTTTAACATTTTACAGAAAACAGACACATGTATACCCAAATGTTATTTTTTATTTTGCTGTAGAGCAACAGTTCCACTGTAGTTCATGTAAAACACTGCATTCAGAACTTGGCTGTAGTGCACAAATAAAGATGACTTTGATAAACTTAAAAAATGCAAAGTCAGATGCCGTTTCACAGTCTTGATAAACTAATTGTTTGTTGTATGTGAAATATTGATACTGACGCTTCCGTATCATGAAGAGGCCCGCGACGATATATCCCCGTATGGATATTTTGAACACACCCCTAAAGTTAAGTTAGATTAGATAGAACATGGCCCCTCCTACTTCCATCTTCATGAATATCTAACTGTTGTGATTTATCCAGTTTTCGACTCATCTGTGTTTTTCTGTGTTTTGTAGGAAACTGTCTGATGCAGAGAGCGGCCAGGGCGTGCAACGAGGCCGCCGCTCTGTTCCTCGCCACCCACAAGGCAAAGGTCAACCACGTCAACAAATGGGTGAGTGTGAGGTTTAGGAGGAAGATAAAGTAAAACTGGGACATGGTTTGGATAAGATGATCAGAAGAAGAAGGATAATGGATTTGATTTGAAAATGGCAGGAATTCCCTCGGGTTCTGGAGGACGGTGTTTTACATGTTTGTCAACTTATGTGTTTTTGGATAAAACTGCGGAAAGGAATCCATCACTTATCAAGTATTAAAATAATCCGCTGTTTTAATGATCAATAATAATAATAATAATAATAAAATTCTCAGATTCCATCTCCTAAAATGTGAAGTTCCTATAGCAGCACAACACCAAAAGTACAGAATGAGAAATATTATATGAAAATAGTAATAACAATAATTATAAAAACAAAAATAAATGGTGAAAAAACAGGATATTACACATACATTAAGTACTAATTAAAACATGTTCGATATAGGAACAGTGTGGTTTAGTTTGGTTTTATTTTGATCAGTTAATGGTAGGAAATGATGTGTCCTCTTCATCATCATCACTGGGTGTTTATGGTTTCAGGGTGAGAGTCCTCTTCATACGGCGTGTCGCTGTGGCCTGGCCAGTCTGACGGCTGAGCTGCTCCAACAGGGGGCCAACCCCAACCTGCAGACTCAGAAAGCCCTGCCCGACGACACCGTGGGCGTGGCCATGCAGACCCCCCTCCACATGGCCATCGCTCACAACCACCCCGACGTGGTCTCTGTCATCCTCGAGCAAAAAGGTAGTTTAAGGAGCATCTTTTACTTCTGCCACGGGTTGTATTAAAGGTTCAGCGGGTAACATTTAGACACAATTACAGAATCTGAATTTAATAACGATTATGTTTTCATTAAAGTTCACATCATTGTGTTTTCATTAGTATAGAACGGGTTCCACATTCAGACTAATATGATCTCAAACAGGCCAGAACAGTAAAATAATAACATGATAATCTATAAATAATGACAACTGCAAAGTGTTCTTTATGTTTTTAGTCTCAAACTCCTCCCACTGGTCCCATTGGACCCCTTGGCTGTATGTTTGACCCCCCCGGCCCCAGTTGGTGAATGTTCCAGACTGAAGCTTTAGTATGCAGCCCTGGCAGATGCACAGTCCATATTTCCCATCTCGGTCTTTGTTTTTGTACGTTGTGTTTTGGACTTATTTATTTATTAATTTAATTGTTTGTTTGTTTGTTTCAGCCAATGCACTTCACGCCACCAACAACTTCCAGATCATTCCAGACTTCAGCCTCAAAGACTCAGTGGACCAGACGGTGCTGGGCCTGGCCCTGTGGACAGGTATTCAGCACCACAGCGCCACAGCGGTATTAAAGGAGGGGGGGGCACTATGTGAACACATGTGGTCTGTCCTGCAGGTATGCACACCATCGCAGCCCAGCTGTTAGGCTCAGGGGCGTCCATCAACGACACCATGTCCAACGGACAAACGCTGCTGCACATGGCCATCCACAGACAGGACAGCAAGAGCGCCCTGTTCCTCCTGGAGCATCAGGCTGACATCAACGTCAGGTAGGATGGACGGGGGACAGGGGATGGGGGACGGGTAAATGTTATGGTAGGATGGATAGATAGGTAGGTAGGTAGGACTACGAGGCCTGTTACTATTATCTATGGAAGGGTTAAGGTCTCTTATCGTTAAAAGTCATCAGTTCAGTTTGATCGAACCTGCAGATTCAAATGCACAAGGTCTGATCCGGCGGCTGCTTCACTTTTATGAACCTGTGTGTCCAGGACGCAGGACGGACAGACGGCGCTCCAACTAGCCATCAGTAACCAGCTGCCTCTGGTGGTGGACGCCATTTGCACACGAGGAGCCGATATGTCTGTGGTGGACGACAAGGGAGACCCCCCGCTGTGGCTCGCACTGGTCAACGGTCTGGAAGATATCGCATCCACACTGGTGAGGGGTGAACTTCCACAAAACGTCGGAAAAATTTAGCTATTGCACATATTGTATCTGACAGGTCCACTGAAGACACAACTGGAAATAAGAACTGACAGAGATACGAATAATAATAATAAAAATGATGATGATGATGGTAACGATAGTAATAATCATGATGATGCTAATAATAACGATAATGGTGGTGATGATAATAATAATAATGATGATAGTAGCAATAATAATAATAAAAAAAACTATAAAGCCTACCTATAGTCTTAAAGGGGGGGGTCAAAGGTTAAAGGTCTCACTTCAGTGCCTCCAAATCCGACACAAATGTGCACTCATCCGTTTAATCTCACTTGCATTCATTTCTGTGTTTTTTATTGTGATCAAAACATTACATGAATGAGCGGTAACCGTGGCAACCGTCACTAAAACAGCAGGTTTGAATTATCATCATTGAGCCTGTTTACATGACCACATGAATCCAATCACAGTTCTTTTTATGTGCGTCATGACGATAGAATTCCACTGTTAATGTCTTCCTGTCACTTAATTTTTCTATGATTTAACTAAGTAAATCCAATTAACTTGAAAACATGTATGAAGACATGGGAGTATTGGGCGCAAATCCAGGTGTTAATGGGATTTATTATAATTGGATTACTGCTGTCGTCTGATGAAACTGATCAGATTATACTGTTTATATGATCAATAATAATCTGATAACTCCATAAATCGGATGATCATCAGCGTATCAGAGCGAATGGAACTGGGCCTGGTGTTAACGTCAACCTCACCTTGACTTTGGAGATGTTCGCTTTGTTGTGAAACATGGAAACACCTGGAACATGTGTTGGTCTGTCTGGTCCTCAGGTCCGTCATGGCTGCGATGCTACGTGTTGGAGCTCAGGTCCTTCTGGGTGTCAGCAGAGCCTCCTGCACCGAGCTGTGGACGAAAACAACGAGGTCACCGCATGTTTCCTGATCCGCAGGTGGGTGTGTCCTCCATGTTACAGCGGAAACATCAGCTGCAGCCTGTGACTGAAACGGCTCCGACGTTCGCACCAATGCACCCAAACCTGAAAGCAGAAACAAAGAATAATAATAATAATAATAACTGTACAGACATAAAAAAAGGGCACAACAGCAGATACAAGATGTAAACAAAGATACGAAAACAGAAATAACACAATAAAAGAGATGCATAAAACATCATGTATAATAATATTAAGAAACGGCGAATTTCAGATTTCAAATGATACATCAATTGACCAATCAGGTCGTTGGTTTCTGTAGAACTGGAAGTCAGTCGCTATTTGTGAACAAACTTTAGCTGGATTTAAAAAAGAAAAAAGATAGATTTAACGAAGATTAGGAACTGACAAAGCTATGATAGATATGTAGGACCACTGATTTTTTTGTTTGTTTGTGTTGTTTTTTTGCCGTGTTTTTAAAAAATTGGGCGTGCAAACCATGGCTGCTCAGCTTGTTACATAAAACTATGTCATATGTTTATTATGGCTAAAAGTAAAAAGAAGATTATGCAGAAATAAACAGTTAATAAATAAGTCCATTCCTACAGTAAACAATAAATAAGTCCATTATAACAGTAAACAATAAATAAGTCCATTATAACAGTCCCAGATGTGCGGTGGGTGGTTCTGTGTTCCGCGTTCTGTGACTTCTTCAGCTGAGGTCAGAAGGTTCTGCAGCTGAAGACCCTGCAGACTTTGTGGACGGTGGGTTTCAGATGACTGGACATGAGACTGAGGACAGTTTTGTTCTACTTCTTGTTTGTTTGTCCAGTGGGTGTGACGTGAACAGCCCGCGGCAGCCGGGGCCCAACGGGGAAGGAGACGAGGAGGCCCGGGACGGGCAGACGCCCCTCCACCTGGCCGGCAGCTGGGGTTTGGAGGAGGTGGTGCAGTGCCTTCTGGAGTTCGGAGCCAATGTCAACGCACAGGTCAGTCCCACCGCTGTACCGTTCCACCGGAAGGTTGTGTCAAAGGAACAGCTGGGTTCTGAATAACGTGTGTGTGATGTCAGGACGCCGAGGGCAGAGCTCCCATCCACGCTGCCATCAGCAACCAGCACAATGTCATCATCCAGCTGCTCATTTCACACCCGGACATCCGACTGAACATCCGAGACCGCCAGGGCATGACGCCGTTCGCCTGCGCCATGACGCACAAGAACAACAAGGCGGCGGAGGCCATCCTGAAGAGGGAGCCGGGCGCCGCCGAGCAGGTGGGCAGTCACATGATATTTATAGAACATGATATTTATACATATATTATTTATAGAACATCAAACAGAACACGTCGTATGTGACACTTTACATGTACATGGTGATGAAGGTCAACCTTTCTTTTTATTATTTCTTTTTTATGAATGTCCTCTTTTTTATTATTATTATTGACGAATGTCATCTTTTCTTTGCTGTTTTCTGATCAGAACTTGGTTTTATGAGTGACCCATCTATTATGGGTTAATCCACCGGCTTGTGTTCCATTATGGTTCTGACCGGAAACAAACGGACCAGGGTTTAAGGAGACCAATAAACACAGACACATGGATGCACAACAAACTGAACTACAACTGTTCAAACTACACCTGCTCTTACTAGTATAACTAACAATAACTAGTACAAATACCTACAACAGCTGTAGGACCAGTGTGTTCTTACATTGCATAAACTATAAATTAAAGGATGTGGTGGAAGTTAAAACAGTACAAATATTATGCAAAGAAATAACAACTTGATGTGACTGACAGGAGACGGTAGGGGACGGGGGACGGGGGGGGTATTGCCAACAACCTCTCTATATGATACATATCCCGATACAGGGGTCACAATACGTATCATGATATATGTCTATTCCAGTACATGGTATTCAATGCGATATGCATCCCGGTATTTTAGGCCTATATATATATATATATATATATATATTTTTTACAGTTTTTCCATTTTATAGAAAACGGACACATGTATACCCAAATGTTATTGTTTATTTTGCTGTAGAGCAACAATTCCACTGTAGCTCATGTAAAACACTGCACTAAGAACTTGTCTGTAGTGCACAAATAAAGATGGCTTTGATAAACTTAAAACATACAAAGTCAGATGCCGTTTCACAAACTTGATAAACTAATTATTTGTTTTATCACTATGGATGTTATTGTTGATACTGTTGATATTCTTTTGTGAGGGTCCCTGTCCCCCTTTCTTCTCCTCCCCCTTGTTTCCTCATGTCAGGTTCGACATCGAAATGTGGTTCAACAAAATAAATAAAAACAGTAGAATATCAAGAGGAACCTCATAAACTCCCTGAAGTTTCCTTTGGCAAAGCATATTTATTTATCACCAAAAGAAGACAAACAACCATTCTGCTGTTATGATGCTGGACAAAACAAAAAACACTGGAGTTTTTAGGGTCAAAGGTCACGGTCGAGGTCATAATGTTCACGTCACATGACCTTAAACTTCGCTCTCTGTCCAGGTCGATAACAAAGGGCGGAACTTTCTCCACGTGGCCGTGCAGAACTCAGACATCGAAAGCGTCCTGTTCCTCATCAGCGTCCAAGCCAATGTCAACTCCAGGGTTCAGGATGCCGCCAAGCTCACCCCCCTCCACCTGGCGGTCCAGGCCGGCTCCGAGATCATAGTTCGCAACTTGGTAGGAACCTTGTGTACGGTTCCTGTGTTAAATGTCTGTAATGTTCTGAGTCGAGGTGTGATGGTTTTATATCTGGAGTGTTTTTTTTGTGTTTGTTTTGGCGTGCAGCTGCTCGCTGGAGCCAAAGTCAACGAGTTGACGAAGCACCGGCAGACGGCGCTGCATTTGGCCGCTCAGCAGGACCTGGCCACCATTTGTTCCGTTTTGTTGGAGAATGGAGTCGACTTCGCTGCAGAGGACGAGAACGGCAATAACGGTGCGTCCCAGTGGTTGTGACGGTGATTCCATTAACTGTAATTAAAGCCGTTTCACAGCGACGACGTGAAGGGTTCGTTCAAGCCTCATGTCATCGAAGTCAAACAGTCTGTGACACGTTGGCTCCAGGGGTCTGTTTTCTAACAGGGTCTGGATCCAAAACTATGAGGACTAATGTTAGAATAGAGTTTAATATTATGGGATACATATCATTACATTGGTTAGTTTGTTTGTAAAATGTCTCACAAATGGTTTGGGCTAAATTTATATCAGTGTTTTTTTTTTGTTTTGTTTTTTTTCTCCATGACTCGTTTTAAATGTTTTTCCTCTAAATTTCTATAATATTTTTTCTGCTCTGACTGTAAATAATAATTTTCTTCCACATCTGACTGAGGTAAAAAAAAAAAACAACCATTAAACTGGAGTCAAATATGGACATTTATGAACTATATGGACATAAATCTGTGGACACATCATGTCTGCAGCTGTCACCTGTCCTGTTCATGAGGATCAGACACACAAACATAAGTATGTTTATGTATTATGGGATATGTATCACATAACATTCAACTCTATTCTGACATTAGTCTTTATAGTTTTTTGCTAGAAAACAAACCCCCGAGTCCAACGTGTCCACAGACTGTGTGTATGAATGAAGCAGTTCTGATATGAGGAGCGTGTTCTGTTTGTCATAAAAGCCAACAGCTGACATTTCAGTGTTTATTCAGTCTCTCTGTCGCCGGTGTCTTCTTATTCTTATTCTTGTGTTTCTTCCTCAGCTCTGCATCTGGCTGTGATGCAGGGACGCCTTAACAATGTCCGAATCCTTCTCACAGAGTCCAACATTGACGCCGAGGCCTTCAATCTCAGGTCTGTTCCTTATGAAACTTTACTTTTTCGCATGATTTTCCTACTAAAATGATCCCTTTAACACTTCCTGTCTAAACGCGTCTTCATGCTTTCCCTCCATCTGTCAGGGGTCAGTCTCCGATGCACGTTTTAGGTCACTATGGGAAGGAGAACGCCGCCGCCATATTTGAGTTGTTCTTGGAGTGTATGCCTGAATATCCTCTGGACAAACCAGATAATGAAGGGAACACAGGTACACGTGTGCATGTGGTGTCTGCGGACGGTAAATGTGATGGGCCTAAAGGATGTCCTTAAGTATCCTTAAAGTGAGAATTGGTCCTTAAATCTGACGTTCAGAGCCCACGTCTACATGTATCTGAGTATTTATAGAAAAGGATATTTCTCCACCTCTGTTTTTAATAAAGCGCTAAGCTAACACTAAGCAGATCCACCAGTAGATTATATCTACTGATAAAGGTCATTTAACGAGACGAAGACGAGCAAAAGTAAAGATCTAAAATATGTTTTCAATAACACCACGTCTACATTTATCTGAATATTTATATAAACAGATATTTACTCTCCCCTGTTTTCAATAAAGAGCCAAGTTAGCTGTGTGTGTGTGTGTGTGTGTGTGTGTGTGCGTGTGCGTGTGTGTGTGCGTGCGTGTGTGTGTGTGTCTGCGTGTGTGTGTGTGTCCG
>JAPSES010000044.1:2442385-2454156 GCA_029822895.1 Maxillicosta whitleyi | reverse complement strand
TGGACAATGCCAGGACTGATCAGGATCATCAGATTTGGGACAGAATGGTTCAGGGACAATGAGACATCATTTTCACAGTCCAGACTCTAATTTAGAATGTGATGAAGACTGGATGCATTGGTTCGATTCTGCATCATCAATAATCAAAAAATGAATGAAACTATGGATGGAACAAATATTATCAACCTTATTGTGACACTATGTAAGAACTATGTGGTAAAAAAGATGTGACAGTGAACGTGTCCTGGAATCGGAACTAAAGATGGTGACGTCAGATACTGGATGTGACTATTTTCTTACTTAATTTCTTTTTTGGGGGGGGAGGGGCAGTTTATTTAACTGTGTTTTTACTTGGTTGACCCCCCTGTTTTAATATGAAAATACTTATATCCACAAACTATCCTTTATAAATGAGAACATGAACAAACTGAAATTTAAGAAAAACCCATAATTTTATCAATATTCTGCTTCAGTTTATTGTTTACACGTGTACATTATAAATTTGACATTCAATAACATAGAAAATTGGCACAATTACACAGATTTGATGTTGTTTATATTTGTTCGTGTTCTTCCTATTTTTTGTAAATGTACGTTTTTGTGAAACTGGTTCTAAAAACAGGACAGAGCCTTAAAAATTCCAAACAGATGTAGATGAATGTTCTGAAGAACTTTGGCTCTACTAAGATAAAAAAAAACAAAAAAAAAACAATCTTTAATAAATAAATCTGTATGTAACATGATCAAAAGGACGCAAAAATTATGCACAACTATTTTTTTTTTTAAATTCTGTCACAGGTACATTCTGGGAAATGTAATAAATATTCACGGCAGAGTGTTTGACAAAAATGACGGCGGTAGTAAAATCACTGCTGATTTATGAGTGTTTAAATGTTCGGGTTCTGCGCGTAACACCACTGGACACGATGGGTTCCACAACAAACCTGGATTGAGACTGAGAACAATGAAAAACCCACGTGTGGATTAAAAAAAACAAATTTAACAGCGTCTACCCCTTAAACTACATTTAAAGGGGGAGGGGCCATGGAGTGAATTGGGATTGGGCCAATGTCTGATGTTTCTGGATGTAATGGTCCGGTTCTGGTCCACAGGCCGTCTACTGGACCCGTTCTAACTGTTCACTGGTCCGTCGTCTGCAGATGAATTACGAATCTTCTATACGACATGACTGCGATCGTGAAGGGCAGCCGTCATATTCCTTCAGGTTGGCGTCATCCTCAGATGGATCTTTGACGCAAACGCAGCGAGCACCACTGGATCCAGGAGCGAAGAACCTCCTCGGAACCCCGGTCCAGTCCCGTTCCACTCCACCGCTGCGGGAGAAGAAACATTAGTCGTTGAACTCATCACATAATGGAAAAGGGTTCAGTGCGTTAAAGATGAAAGGGAAGCAGAAGAAGAACCAACAAAAAGGACATAAAAGGTGATGCGTTTGGGTTCGATAGGAAACAGAAACATCCAGGGCGTTAGGCAAGACCGAAGGCACGTGAAAGACAGAACCAGATAAAAACAAAACAGGAAATGATGCAACAAGATGAAAATTAGAGATAAAAACACACAGGATGTAAAAATGAAAACAGACTTTTGGAATAAACCAAAAACACTTTTAGCCTCAGTTTTGATGATTTAAAGTTTGTTTTTGTTCGTCTTTAACGAAAAGTCCCAAAGACAAGCGGACATATATCATATTAAAACCTATCACAGTTAATAACTGTTTTTTTTTTCTTGCCCTACGGTTGAAACCATGTTGCAACTGTGTTTCAAGGGGGCGGGGCAGGGGGTGGGACCAACAGGTGCACTACTGTTGGACCCGGGGCTGATGTGGTCTCAGACTCAAACCTTCTCGGTGAACACCAGACTCTGCCTCCGTTGGTTGAACTCCACTCTGCGTTACAGGGCGGGAACCGAACCTTCTCCGCCTCTGACTCCGCCTTCATCCGCCGACCCTCGACCGCTGACGCCTCCACCCACTGAAGGGTCTCTGTGGGAAGCCCCACCTCCGTATAAAACCGCCCAACCACCAAACCTGGAGTTGAAAAAGGGTCGTAAAATGATATTTTGTTGTATAATGATGAAATGTGTGAAGAAAAACACATGGAATTTTAACATTTTACTGTTTGTCAAATTTTGGAAATTTTTTTTAGCAAGTTTTGTTTTTATTATTATTTACTTTATTCATATGTATATGTTGATTTTTTTTGGGGGGGGTTATTCTTTGTTTATTTCACCACATTCTCATTACTGGAAACATATGACTGAAATGAAAAAAGTTAATAACCTGAACAAATATGAAAAACTTGACATTTCTAAAGAAAAATAAGTGTATTTTTTCCAATATGTTGCCTGCTTCTGTTTTGTGTATTTACTGTCATCTCTAACACTTGTCGATGATAAACTGAGGCAGAATATTGGTCATATTGCACCGGTTGTTCATGTTACTCCCATTTTTAAGGAAACATCATAGATGTATACAGTTTCATAATGGAATTTGTACTTCCATTTTTCTTTCTTTCTTCACTGTTTGACTGTTTTACTTGAGCTCATATTTGGGCGTCCTCGTCCTGGAGGCCTGTTCTAGATGCTCCAGCTCATACGTACCTACATGTTGGTACTCCCTGTGGTAAAAGGCCAACCAGTCATAGAGGGACACCAGCTGCAGAGGAGACAGGCTGGACACGTCGTCTGTCAGACCAGTGTCTGTGAAGTCCCCCGTGATGAAGGACAGGGAGGCATCTTTACCTGCAAACACAGCGGTGGGGGTGTCATGGTGGGGGGGTTGGGTCAGTGACTCTGGGTTCATTGTTGTGGCTCAATCCCTGTCAGTTTTGTATCCAATAAAATCTGAAATATTCATGATTTTCCAGAACATCAACCCCTGCACATCCTTCTGTATCTTCTGTAAAAACGACAAACCAGAATCTATTTTGCACTTATTTTACGACAGCGCCTCCTCTAATGTGTGTTGGATGGAACTGGAGAAAGTCATTTTGAACAAAAACAAAAAAACATATCTCATTATTTCAGAGAGAAATGAGAACTAGCCTACATTTGAATACTTTAATAAAGATTTAATTTTCTTAATGAATCTAATCACATTAGGAAAATATCATATTCAAAAGGATGTTATTCATTTTGTCTTCTGTTAATGTAATTATACTTTTCTTTTGTTCAGACAAGGACTAAACTGTAAAGCAGTAACACGTAAAAACTCTGAACAAAGGAAAAACATAATATCATATTCATAAAGCTCAGTTCTCCAGAACATCAACATCTGGCTCAAATAAATAAAAATGTATAATAAAACATTAGCATCACCGAAAAAATGAAAAATGTGAGCGTACCCTCCAACTGTTTGATCATTTATTTTTGTAATACTTGATGCTTTTCTTTTTGGTCTCGTTCTGCTGTTTTTATTAATATCATGTTTATGTGTGAAAACAAACAGTGCTTCCGGGTTCACGGGTCATAAACACCTGCCATGCCGTGGTAAGCTCCCCCGGGTCCGTAGTGCTGGTGTCCCCTGTGGACGTCAAACACCTGTCCCAGCAGGGCCAGGTACAGGCCCCTGCTGCCCTCCTCCCCGCTGTAGAGCCTCAGGTCGCTGCTGCTCAGGAGCCGCAGATCTGCTGATTCATTTCCAGACCAGTCAGACTCAGACCACTGACGAGGGGTAAAAACCACGGCCAGAAGCACAGACACGGCGGCAACCAGCACCAAACTCAACATGACGGACACACAGACACTTCAGGGCACCACTGTGCACACACAACCACATACTTTACAGGGAATATAACATAATACGATAAAAAATATAAAGAATGACCAAGCAGGTGCTTCCTGTTATGGAATGTCAGAGCGCATGCGCACAGCAGCAACGGCGGTACGTCTGGGGGCAGAGTGACGCAACGTACGCGACGTACAGTACGTCAATGCGGTAGTAGCAGCAGCAGGTCTGTGGAGGTTACAGGTCTGTGGACGGACCGGGACTCGACTCACACCCAGGGCCGCGGAGATCCTCGGGAAAGCCCGAGGTCGGTGACACGAACATGGGGAACGCGGAGAGTGGCTGCGGCGGAGGCAGCGGCGACGAGGACGACGTGGAGACGGAGAGTCCCGGCTTCGCGGAAGACAGTCCGGCCTCTGCGGCCACGGGCTTCGGTGTCGGAGGCGGAGGAGGAGGCGCCGGTTCGGCCAGAAGCGGAAGGGGATCGAGTAGCCTGCCGGTCCCCGCCGGCGGACCCCCCAGCCCCGGGGTCCTCCTGGAGCAGGTCAAACTGAGGGAAGCCGCTGCTCGGATCAGCGACTCGGGGGTCGCCATCCAGGAGTCGGTCCTGGCCGGGAATGAAGGGGTCCTGGTCCGGTGGCTGGAGGACCGGCTCAACCGGGGAGAGGAGTCCGTCAATGTGGAGCAGTTCTGCGAGATGTTGGAGAGCAGAGATGCCCCGAGAGATGAGTGTGAAGAGGTATGACATGAGGAGGGTCCGGCCGGGCTCAGAACCGGCTCCATCTGGACCTGGGTGTTGTGGAATGGTGCTTCCAGGTCCATTGTCACGGACTCTGGCCTCCAGTACCAACACACAGCTGTGACTGTTGGCTCCGGTTATTGTTCACCCATGAATGAGTTAACTAATGCATGTGGACTTTAGTGAGCTGGTGCTTTGTGTGGACACACACACACACATCCAACAAAACCAAACTGGAGTGAGCTTTGACATGGAGAGCACACACTGGTTAAACTGGGATAAACTGGGCTTTGCAGTGTGTCTGTGTGTGTCCATGGGGCAGGTTCGGTCCATATATGAAGTGTCCCTGTGTGTTTGTTCTACTCTCAGGCCTTCGGTCAGTTCGATGCAGAGGGGGACGGCGTTGTGGATGTTGAGAGCATGTTGATCGCACTGAAGAACTCCAATGGAGCCAATCTACAGGGAGAGCTGAGTCATGTGATCAGACAGTTACAGGCGTGTTCACTAACTCCAGGTATGACATGAAGTCATGTCCACAGGACATGGGTGAGGTTGAACCTTGACGCCCGCTCACTGTGCTGTTTTCCTCTTGTTTCTAATTTCTTCAGGTTTTGTTGACATATTCTCCAAGACCAAAGACCGGTTAGGGGCCCACGCCTCCAAAATCCTTAAGTTCTTGCACAGGAATCGTATTCCCAGCAGTGCCATCCCCTTCCCGCTGTTAGAGGGCTACAACAGTATCTGCACCATGAGGTCCAGTGTGGTCCAGGACTTTCTGGAGTTCCTGTTGCAGAAGGAGAAAGGTGACCCCCCCACTCCACTTTACTGTCCGCCAGTCAGTAGATATCATAGAAGGAAACCTAGTTTCCCAGGAAGCATGACATAAAAACTTTTGGAGATTTTTGGATGTTATTCCATGACCATGGTGCATGGTGATAAAACTCTGTCAGAACTGGGGGAAATGACCATAAATCCAGTAAAACCTAATAAAATAAAGCTCTGAATTAACGTGACAATAGTGACTGTAGTGAAGCAGCATCAGGACCTGGGGGTACGGTGGAAGGGGGACAGTCTATGGGACAGTGTATGGGGACAGTACATGAGGAACAGTGGAGAATATTTGAGGACAGTCTTTTGGGGACAGTATATGGGAGACACTAAAAGAAGACAGAATATAAGGCCAGTGGACACTATATTGGGATAGTGGACAGTATATTGGGACACTATCAGGGGAAATACATGGGGGGACAGTGGACATTATATTGGGCCAGTCGACAGTATATAGGAACAGTGGACAGTATAAGAGGAAAGTACATGGGGGGATAGTGGACATTATATTGAGACAGTTGACAGTATGAGGGGAATGTACATGGGGGGACAGTGGGCATTACTTGGGACAGTGGACAGAATAAGGGGATAGTAGACACTATATTGGGACAGTGGATAGTATATTGGGACAGTGGACAGTACAAGAGGAAAGTACATGGGGGGGGCAGTGAACATTATATTGGGACAGTGGACAGTATAAGGGGAAAGCACATGGGGTGGGACAGTGGACATTATATTGGGACAGTGGACAGCATAAGGGGGTGGGGCCAGCTCAGTGGTCTG
Source organism: Maxillicosta whitleyi (assembly GCA_029822895.1). Lineage (NCBI taxonomy): Eukaryota > Metazoa > Chordata > Actinopteri > Perciformes > Neosebastidae > Maxillicosta > Maxillicosta whitleyi. The sequence continues at coordinate 2,448,061 of JAPSES010000044.1, read as the reverse complement.
ACTGTAGAAGCTGTTTTTCATTCTGGACGTTTTTACCAGAGGAGGGGGATATCAGAGACGCCCCCCAGCAGAGTGGACAGTGTGTCTGACGTGCGCTCCTTTGTGTCAGATTTAGATATCCAGTACAGAGCAGAACTGAACCGGGACCCGGACGTGGACAAGGTCAAGGTGGTCACCCAGTGTTACAGCACCATCGAAGCCTCGTCCAACGTCGCAGACATTTATAAGATGACGAACGGAGAAACGGCGTCTTTCTGGCAGTCGGATGGGAGTGCACGCTCACACTGGATAAGGCACGGCAATATTTAAGCCAATATAGAGATATAATATACACATACTGTTAATATTGATAATATATATATATATATATATATATATATATATATACTGTTAATGTTGATAATATTCATACATATACATACTGTTAATATTGTGTCTATTCATATTTTATGTCTATTTTTTGGTTTTTATTCTAATTTTAGCTTTACTTATGTAAAATAGTCTATTTCCTTTTTTTATATATATTTGCACTATTATTTTTTACATGTTGGACTAATGTCATTGAACACAATGACAATAAAGGCTATTTTACTCTATTCTATTTCATTCTATTCTATTTATTCGATTCTGTTTCATTCTATTCTATTTATTCAATTCTATTTCATTCTATTCTATTTATTCAATTCTATTTATTCTATTCTATTTCATTCTATTCTAAATGCCACTGTCTCTTGTTTGTCGTTCCCAGATTAAAGATGAAACCAGACGTGGTGTTGCGCCGTCTGGCCATCGCCGTGGCGTCCAACGACCACAGCTACATGCCTCAGCTGGTGTCCGTGTCCGTGGGGAAGAACCGGCGTTCGTTGCAGGAGATCAGAGACATCCGCATCCCCAGCAACGTGACGGGCTACGTGGCGCTGTTGGAGAATGCCAACATCACACACCCCTGTGAGTCTCAGCGGACACAGTCTGCACAGCAGGGCATTAGGGCGGGGCTTGTCTGGGATTGGACGGGGTTTGTGTGTCATTGGGCAGGGTTCGTTCGTGATTGGGAGAGGTTCATTTGTGATTGGGTGGGCTTTGTTTGTGATTGGGTGCGGTTCGTTAATGATTGGGTGGGATTCATTTGTGATTGGACGGGGCTCATTTGTGTGGATGGGGCTTGTCTGTAATTGGACGGAGCTTGTTTGTGATTGGACAAGCTTTGTTTGTGATTGGGTGTGGTTCATTGGTGATTGGATGGGGTTCGTTTGTGAATGGGTGGGGTTTTTTGTGATTGGGTGTGGTTTGTTAATGATTGGGCGGGGTAAGTTTGTGATTGGGTGGGGTTCGTTAATGATTGGGCGGGGCTTGTTTGTGATTGGGCGGGGTTTGTTTGTGATTGGACGAGCCTCTTGACTAGGGGTGTGTATTGGCAAGAATCTGGCAAAACAATACAAATCACAATAAAAAGGATCCCGATACGATATATATCAGGATATGGTTAAAAGGCCGTTCGTTCGTTTGTTGTTTTACAGTCATTACAGTTTTACATCCTGCTCAAATGTTCACATTCTGTTAGTTCATAACTAACATCATAACATTACTTTTGTCCCAACAAATGAACTAACATCTGCCTCTGACAGTACAAAGTGTTTTTAGGATGCTTCAAATAACCATAAATTAATTAAACTGTGTGAAATAATAATAAATAAAATATAAACAACAAAAAAAACAAACAAGCATGAACCGCCACCGTATCTGGATTTGACTAAATACCTAAAAATATCCGTACACTACTTTTTAATATCGATACAGTATGTGAAATATCGCAATATATTGTAGAACCGATATTTTCTTACATCTCTGTTCGATGACAGTTAATGTTCATTAATATAGTTAACATAGTTTTAAGTCATATTCACGTCTGGTTTTATGAAACTATAAATAATCACAGTTATCAGGAGGTGGATGGTTTTATGTTCTGAAGAACCCATAAAGGTTCAGAACCTGCTGATCCAGTGATCCGATCAGTACGTTGAAAGAATAAAATATATAAAAAGTTCTAAAATAAGAATGAAAATATGTGGGAAATAAGAAAAAAAAAAGAACAAAAACACAGCATTAAAGTGGAAAAGGGCAAAAAAAAAATAGGCAAAAAAAGTAAAATACTTGAACAATTAGAGTTGATAATTTCATTTTACCTCAATTATTCATAGGATAAAATGTACAAAAATGTGTCAAATGAGAATAAAAATCAAAATACTTGAAAAATGAGGAAAACATGAACTAAAATCCGTTAAATATTGCATAAAAGGGAAGAAATCCTTCTAAATTGAGGAAAAACTTGGTAAAATACTTGAAAAATGACTAAAGTTGATCATTTCATCCCATCCAGAACCCTGTATTTACAGTTAACCCTAAAAACCAGAACCATCTACTGAGTTAAACTGTTCAATAGCTGCTGATCCAATAATCTGATCAGTACATGGAAATAATTGGTGTCAAATATAGTTTTACCTCAGTTATTCGTAAGATAAAATGTAGAAAAATAAGTAAAATATGTGAAAAATAAGGAAGAAATTAATCAAAAGTAAAAAAAAAAAAATTACATTGAGAAGAAAATGAACAAAATACTTCCATAATCTGATCAATATATGGAAATAATTAGTGTCAAATACAGTTATTCATCATTTCATGGTCATCAGACATGTTTTTCTCTTAAAAATGCAGAATATTAGAATAAATTGTAATAAATCACTTAAGAAAAGCTGAAATTAGAGCTGACATTTCCGTCCGTCCTCTAATGTCTCGTCTCGTCTCCAAATCCCAGACGTCCAAATTAACATCAAACGCTGTCTGAGCGATGGATGCGACACACGGATCCACGGCCTGAAGACGCTGGGTTATCAGATCACCAAGAGTAAGGAGGTGTCGGTGTCGGACGCCTCGGCCATCTGGTACCTGTCCCTGCTCACCTCCCTGGTCACCGCCTCCATGGAGGTCAACCCAGCGCTGGCTCAGACGGTCCTGCAGAGCACACAGTAAGAGATACACTCCTACGGTCCTCAAATGCACCACAGTCTTGCAGAGCACACAGTAAGACACACACTCCTATGGTCCTCAAATGCACCATGGCCCTGCAGAGCACACAGTAAGACACGCACTGCTATGGTCCTCAAATGCACCATGGTCCTGCAAAGCACACAGTAAGAGATACACTCCTACGGTCCTCAAATGCACTGTGGTCCAGCAGACCACACAGTAAGACACCCACTGACAAACTGATATGGTCCTCAAATGCACCACGGTCCTGCAGAGCACATAGTAAGCCATGCACTGACACACTGACATGTTCCTCAAATGCACCATGGTCCTGCAGAGCACACAGTAAAACATGCACTCCTATGGTCCACAAACGCACCATGGTCCCGCAAAATGAGCCATCCATTCCTATGGTCCTCAAACGCACCACGTAATTTACATTTTTACAACTGCATAACATCAGAATGACTTAATGGTTGTGACAATAACAGTAAAATGTGTAAAAAAAAAAAAAAAAAAGTTGTTATTGATTCCATATTTTTGCTGCCGGGCAGAAACCTCATAAATCCATTTTTGGTCTTTTTTTTGTCGTAAAATGATTCTAAATTGTATTCTGATGGTTTTAGAACCACTTAACGAATAAAAACGGTTGAGAACAGTTTATAACAACATCTCTTAACTCCATTCATTTATTTGGAATATACTTCTTTTTTTCATTTTCTTGAAAAAATACCAGTTCAGACATAAGAGGTTTCTGCCCGACAGTGACGGTGGTCCTTTTTTGGGCCCTTTTTGATCCCCAGAGCCACAGGTTGAACACCCCTGGTATGAGTCATTGAAATGTTGTGTGTACGCTCCATACATGTAAATAAAAACAATGCAGACAGGTGAGTTTTAGAGACATGTGAATGTGTTGACACTTTCTGACTGTTTTTGTTTGTTGTAGAAAAACCTTACGGCACATGCCGCCGCTGTCGCTGACGCCGTCATCCACAGATTTCCCAAAGTTCTTCTCGCTGAACATCCTGGAGGAGGTGGATGGGTTTCTCCTGAGGATCGCAGAGTAATGACCTCATTGTCTTAAACGAACGAACTGACAGAACACTGACGTCACAGTATCGATCCAGTCGGATGATGTTTGTGTTCTATTTAATGTGACGTTAAAGCTGTAGGAACACCAGCACGTTCATCCAACTGAGTCAGGTTACAGTTATTTAAGCCCAGACGGTGTTGGTGGAAGCTGCAGGTTCAGTCAGGTTCATTCCACCACTGAAACGTTCTACTAGAGCACAAATATACACACCAGAACAATAACAATAACAAACCTAGAACCGTAAAGAACAGGAGTGAAAGAACTGTAACTGCATATAGGAAAGAACTAGTAGAAACAACAACAATAATAACAGCAATAATGATAATAATAATAATAATAATAATATATCAATGTAATAATAATAACAGTGTAATAATATTAATAACAACAATGTAATAATAATAATAATAATAGTGCGCTGATGTCAACTTAAACAAATTTCACATATTATAAATAAATGGGAGAAAATGTTTACGTTCGACCCACTTTTCCCAAATGGAATTAGATTAGAAATTAGATAAAGTGTAAACAAACAAACACAATAATCAAACACTGTACCCCTTTGCCTGCCCTCTGGGGGCGGGGCAGTTAGGAGGTTATTACGTTATAATATGTTTGTTTGTTTGTTTGAGTGACTGAACATCATGTGATTAAGTTCCAGTATTTAGTTTGATTTAATTACTTTTCAGTGGAGTCGTTTTATTCAAACGAAGAAACACGATCATGTAAGTGAGACCGAAGCGTGAACGAGCCACAGTGGGACTGTTCATGTGAGCGCCACAGAGTTAGTGGAGAGTGGGCGGAGTCAGTGTGGGTCTGGGTTATGTAGGCCTCCAAAGTTACACACAGTGTGGGTGTGGGTTTGTGTCGGGGGGGTTTACATAGTTCTGATTGTGTTTGTGTGTGTTTTTCTTTGTTCTGATTGTTTATTTGTGTGTGTGTGTGTTTTTGTTTTGTTTTTTCAGTTACTGTGTGAGTCCTGACGCTGAACTCACCCTCCTGGCCTTCGCTCTGGCTCGGGGCAGTGTGTCCAAAGTGCTCCAGGCCTTGTCCTGCATCAGTGACCACCTGGACACAGAGTACAAGGCGTCCTCGCTCATCGTGTCCATGGCCTCCGTCAGACTCCGACTGCTCTATCGTAACGGTAAGAGGAGCCGCCCACCTTTACGCTCCTGTGGACACGTGGAACTGCACACATCAGACGGTTCTCACACATTAAAGCAGATTCAGACTTTAAAAAGCTGCAGCGTCAGAATGTTTGTACTTTTACTGTGAATATATACCTTAGATTTGGGTTCTGTCTGTGTTCCACAGGCTTCATGGATGTTCTATTTTTTTTCAGTATCATTTTTGGCATTTATACACATTCACTTTAATCTGCTGCAAAAGCAACTTTTATTTTTCCTGTCACATTAGTCTCTTTTCCATCAGAATTACACGTAAAACGTTACTAATATTTCCTAAATGTGTTAAAAACATTAGTGTCAGTTTGTCCATTAAATCCTAAATGTGCTGATTAGTTTATTTATTCTGGTAGATGACAGTAGAAGTCATTCCAT
>JAPSES010000044.1:2330526-2342495 GCA_029822895.1 Maxillicosta whitleyi | reverse complement strand
TTCCCTCTGTCCTCTACAGGTTTGGATCAAACACTTTCTTCTTCTCATTAAACTGGACTTTTCTTCCTGGTATTTGTTCAGTATGGTTCCTTCAGAGCCCCGCCCCCTGGTAGATTGATTGACAAATGCTCATTCCAGCAGTCCCCCCCCCCATGGATTTAATGGATTCCTCGTCTCAGCTCTGAGCTCCTGCTGTAGATTCAGTTCACTCATTTTCTCACCAAACTGATCTTTCACTTATATTTATTTACTTTTTTTCTCATATTAATTCACATGTTTTGGTCTGAAGCCACTGGATCATTCATGGATTCCTTTGATCTTTTATTTAAATATGTTGTTTCTTGTCTGAACTGAATCTTGCAGCAGCAACGAAAATAAAAACACTGTCACTACGACAATTAAGTAATAAAATATGATGATACAAGCTGTAATTTTATGAAAATAAAGATGAATACAAGAAGAATTAGAATTTTGTGGGAATGAAGCCATGTTTACGAGATTTTGTTACATAATTTAAAAACAGGTGGAAAAATGTCATCGTTTGCAGAATAAAGTTGAACCCACTGGACGCATAATGTAGAACATGGAGCATTTTTTAGGTTCTACTTTCATTTGGGGTTTAAATACTGAGCCTATAAGCCCCACCCACCACCAACACATTAGCGTTAGTCGAAGGACTCTGAAGACAGTTCGCACACGTTTTGGATTGTTTCATCGTAAGAACTGAACAAATTAGGAATGAATGATGTCTTTTGTGGAGGATGAACGGACTGGAAGTGGTTGGTTTAATGTCATGAAAGTATGACATTAAGTACGTTTCTTTCAGCTTTTTCCTTCAGGGGTCACCACAGCGAATGAGATTTGCAAGTTGATTTGGCAGGTTTTTACGTTGGATGCCCTTCCTGACACAACCCTCTGTAGTTATGGCTAGCCTTGTGGCTACAGATACGTAAAGGGCCTTACCCAAGGGCCCACCTGAGGATCGAACCGGCCATCTTACGCACCAAAGTCAGTCACGTAAACCACTAAGCTACCCAGTTGCTCATAAACATACAACATTGTTTTCATTAAATTATGGGGTTTTTTTTAAACTATGACTTTATTCTCTAAATATTACAACTTTATTCTCGTAGTGACATACACCGGTAGAACCTGCTTTATGTGAAGACACTTCTTTATTTCAAAGCTCATCACGAACTGTTTCAGTGGTGAAGTGTTTATTAGCCCCCACCTGAAGGGCTATTGTTTTGGTTTGTTTGTTTGTTTACACTTTAGCAGAAAAACTATTGGTTGAATTCAGACCAAATTAGGTTTATAGATGACATTTGGGGAAAAATAGGTCAAAGTTTGAATTTTTTTTAAATCTTTTTTTTCTTCATTTACTTATATCGGATTTAATGTCAAATATCTATAAAAACATCCATTTTGTTTCATTTTACTCCAAACTTGGCACAAATACAGAGGTATATGCTGACATCAGTACACGCATAGACATGATGACATCAGCTGGATTCATGCTAAAATAAGGTACAATACATGCAGGGGGCGGGGCTTGTCCCAGGAACCACCTGTTATTTAATATTTGATCTGTTTGTGACACAGATGAGTTCCTTTGTCAGATGTACATACGATCAGGTGAAATGCTGTTCCTTGTCATCTTTCACTCCAGCCCTAAAGGTCCTGACGCCACGACAACGGAATGCTGCGGAGCTGAGCTGAGCTGCAGGCTGGTTACCCTGGTAACAGTTGCCGTGCAGCAGGACCTTGCTAGTCTGACTCGTGAAGCAAAACCATCCGCACTCCCCAGAGTAAAGCTGGCCTCCTCCCGTTTCTCTGTCCTCTCTCTGCTCCTTCTAACCACATTCTCATCACATGGAACTTCAACTCCAGCGGCTCTGCTCTGGTGTTTGAGATTAAAATGCTATCGAGGTTTATTTAAGCTGATAGCGCAGACAAAGCTGGTGTTATCGCCACTTCTGCTCATTTGAGGAGCTGAAACACACCAGACCTCGATGGCATTGATATCTCTCCTCGCACTGTTGAGTGTTGGTTTTAGTGGGTGTGGGCCTCTGCTGTGAACTAAAGGTACATTTGGGAGCTAACAGCTAATTACCTTCCACAGGGTGGCTATTAACACGGCAGTCTAAGAGCTTCAACTAACCACTTTGCATTTCTCTGCTGTGGTTTTACAGCTCTGTCTTTTTAACACAGCTGCTCTTTTCCAGGTCATAAATCTGACTCTGAACCTAACATGTGTTTATTCTCCTCTAACTGACACTGACCGGTCCTTTAACACTAACCCAGGGGTGGCACACAACACACCCGTGGGCCAGAACCAACCTGCCACAGGTTCTGATCCGGCCCACGGAGGGGAATTTACAGAATCCACAATCTGGAGAGTCGAGGGTTAGTTCAGGTTCCACATACAGACCAAATATGATCACAAGTAAAATAATAGCATAATAACCTATAAGGAATGACTCTAAAGTTTCTTAAAAAATAATGTAAACCAATAAATAATGACAACTACTAATTTTCCTCCTTGTTTTAGTGCAAAAATAACATTAAATTATGATAATATTTCCATTTATAACTATACTTAACCAACAAAGTGTGAATAACTAGAACAAATATGAGCAACCCGAAATATTTAAAGAAAATAAATTGTAATTTTAACAATATTATGCCTGTTACTAAAATGTTTAGTATATTTGTAAATATGATGAGTTTGAAGCATAATATTGTTCAAATTGTTCACTTATCTTTCTTAAATAATTCTTTTTTTATTTGGATAGTTTGTAAATGTTAAATGTTGTAAATGTAAATTTTATGGGTTTTTTGCACTAAAACAAAGACAAATAAAATGCATTGTCATTATTTCTAGGTTATTATGTTTTTATTTTACTGCTCCGGCCCACTTGAGATTAAATGGGGCTGAATGTGGCCCCTGAATTCAGATGACTTTGATACCCCCGCACTAACCCGTCCACCCTGCCATCCTCCCGTGTCTCCGTTAACGTCCTCCTTTCTCGTCCCCAGCGCCCGGAAGCGGCCCATCCCGTACTACCGGCCCAGCCCTTCGTCCTCCAGCTATGACAGCAGCCCGTCACGGTCCAGCCGCAGCCGGAGCTACAGCAGCTACAGCAGGAGCCGGAGCAATAGCCGGAGCCACAACCGGAGCCACAGCCGGAGCCACAGCCGGAGCCGGAGCTGGAGCCGGAGCCAGAGCCGGAGCTGGAGCCGGAGTCACAGCCGGAGCCGGAGCCACCACACCTACTACAGCCGCAGCAGCTACGACAGCCCCGGGTTCTGATCCGCAGGACGCCGGGCGCTCCGGGACCCGGGGCCTCTTCCAGCTACAAACACAACGTCTTTCTATAGCAGAGCCTGGATCAAAGAGGAAACGTGTATTGATAAGGCACATCGATCTGATTGGCTTCCCCTGTTCATCTCCACCAGGTTCTCAGTGTCCAAACGGAACGGGTCAAGCCTGTAGAACAAATCTGTACGTTAGCACTTTGTTTCTCTTCTTCCACAAAGCAACCAAAAATGAATCATTCAAAAGATAAAGCTATATATAAATATGTACCTATATAAATATATATATCTATATAAACTAAAAAAAAAATAGGAGGTTTTTGGATTAGAAGACGACTGGAAACATCTTACTGTGCATTTTAGAAAATTGGACATTTGGGGGGTTTTGTCCTCACTTTATTTAATCAGATTGACGGAAGCACAGAGATCAACGAAGACGAGAACAAACGAGGAGGAGAAAAAGGGAGTTTTTTTTTTTTTTTTACGATAAACGCTGTATTGTATAGGTTTGTCTGTATAGATGTAAACTCTCGGCTTTGTAAACTATGCACTGTATGTTCCATCCAGTCCAAGGAGGTTTGTGTGATGGAAACTCAGCATGATGCATCAGGACAGAACGCCTGCTCGTAGGAGAGGACCTGCATCTGACCTGTATGGTACGTTGGCCGCCACGTACCGAGGTGAACGGGACAGAAAAACTATGTATCGTGTACTTTTACTCTTCCCTGTTTCGATGATTATGTTGGTTCTGCTAATCCTGATGTGTATGAGTGTGTATGTACAGGAAAACTGTCTGCAAAAACAGTCCATGCACAGATTTGTGTTTACCACGACTATTTATATGACGACGCTATTTATTAATGGTTTATTTATTCTTTTATTTATTGTTTAACTTATTGACGCATCCTGTGTTGAGGATGAGATCAGTGCAGATGTTTGCTTCTGATCATAGATGCACAGCTGTTTATGTGATGCTCTGACTTTAGAGTCTCCGCCCACGACTGCCATTACGTCGCCCAAATGCAAGTCATGAGACTGTTCGGACAAATCTCATGTGTCGTCTTTATCTCAAGACGACACACCGGTGCATCCGTTATTCTCCATTATCCTCCTCTAATGGGTTCCGATGGAGGTGCCCCAGTTTCGGGTGTCAAAAGGAGAACACTGAACGCATCACGGAGCAGAAATGCGACAGCAGAATCTACGACACTGACGTCGTCCCTCCCATTCGTCCAGTTTTACGTCACTCGCACGGCGTTTTGTCACAGGTTTAACCCAAATATGATATCCTGCAAATTAATTTATCCAAGTATAGCATCGGCCCTTTGTTTCTCAGTCATTCTTTGTAGTGTAAAAGTTATTATACCTGACAATAAATGGAAACAAATGGGGAATTAATCAGACGTGTGTCCTGTTTTTCTGTTGGAGGTCAGTGTGTCTTTCAGGGACAGTGTTGGAGGTTATAAATCACAGACCAGTATTTACCTGGAGAGATGTACAGGGTTTTATCTTGATTTCCAGGAGTTTAGAAACTGTTTTGATTCAGGTATTTGGAATAAATATATACCTGGAATCATCAGATTCCAGAAAATGTCCCTGACTGACCATGTCCTATTTTCAGAAAATAATGTTTCTGGTCATGTCAAACCTAATATTTGTATTTTATGTCTAAATGTTCATCAGTTTTTTTCCTCAATGAAAATATAAGTCTGAAGTTTCACAAAACAAAATTAACAATACAAATAGCAGTCCATCACATTTGTCATGCAACTTTAACCACAATAAAAAGTAAGTGTCTTTTGCCTTTTTCTGTTCCGGGGTCGCCACAGCAAATCACCTTCACATGTTGGATTGGCAAAGGTTTTTACGTCCGATGTCCTTCCTGACACAACCAGGCTTGGGACCGGCACAAGGGGGCTTGCGCCCCCTTGTAACTACATTGGGATATACAGTGGACCCCAGCCATACGACATTAATCCGTTCCAGAGTTGGGACCGTAAGGCAAAATTATTGTATAGCGGACAATATAAACCTTTGGTAATTAGGTAATGCATGCAAAACCCTAGGTATATTAAAAATGAGTAACACAATAGTATAGTAAGTACTACTTATACTGTACTTCTTTCTTATCTCCAGCTTCGTTTCCATAGTTATAAATTTTTTTACTTCTCCCTTTAACATAACTCGCAATTTTGGGACCCATGGGTACACGTGTTTACGTAACGCACACTAGATCTTGAACTGAGCAAGCAATAAAATAAATAGAGAGAGAGACAGCATCTCTCTGGGGCATTGTGGGAGGGATTTCGGCCACTAGCATATCAGCATCTTAGTGATGCCGTGAAAATGCCGTAAGGCGGGGACGAAAAACTGCATATCCCACGTCGTAACGTGAAAAAAAAAAAAAAGTAAGCTGGGGACATCGTAACCCGGGGTCCACTGTATAGCGTAGAGGACAAGGGGCCACCTGGGTCTCGAACTGGCCATCTTTAACCACAATAATAATAATAAATACAACTCAGCAATAATGTGACTTATTCTTGGTAAAGTGTAACTGGGACTCACTGTGTAACCATTGTAGGTCAAAGGTGATTAAATAGAATGAAAATAAGAATGTATCTGGAAACACAATTATTTCAACTTAATGAGTAACTGACTTTATATAGTCTCAGGTTCTGTTGAACTACCGGCCATACTCATATTCACCTATAGATGGCAGTGATAGAACCTCCTAACATTAACACATGACTGGATGTTCTTCGGACCCTGGAGTAGAAGCTGTTTTAGGGCCTTTGCAGGTGTGGGTACAGTGTAGAAGAGCACATATGTGACAATAAACGTACATGTGCAGCAGCTTTTCTTATGTTCTGTTTGTGATGATAATAAGGAGAAGACTGTCACTGAACTGATCTGGGTGCAGCTGGATGTGACTCCACTTCATGTTGTGGATCATGGGCAGATGATGTTCGATGTCTCCTGCGTCTTTCTGAGTTTCTTAATGGCTTCTCTGATGTTACGATTCAGCTGATATGTTTTGAACGGGACAAAACAGAAGAAAAGTCCTTAAAATATGAATGAAACATTCATTAACCCCCTGCCTCATTCAGGTTTTCATTCATTTATAGTTTATCATCTAAGGCTATTGACAGGCATTTTGTCTTCTGTTAAATTAATTATACTTTTCTTTTTTTTTTTTGTTCAGACAAAGTATAGTTTTTAGATGTTACTTGACCAGCTGATAAATAACTTCTGCAAGATCTCAACACAAATCTCCAAATGACTCAAAAATGAGTGAGAAAATAAATATAAATCACAATTATGATACAATAATGTTAGTTATCCATAAAAATGTACTATTGGTGCATCATTACTATATTTCGATATGTTTAATCTACTTACTTACATAACTATTAATTAACTAACCCAAACCCATGTGACCACGCCCACTTAGCAGATAGGAAGTGAACGTTTTTATTTCCTTTAAGAAGCCAAACTGTATTTTAAATGAAAAACTCTTGGTGATTTATTCATCATGGGCCAATTATTAACAGTACTTAACTAATAATATGTGTTAATTCTATACATGTTACATGTACTTAAGTTCGATTATAAATAGGCCTCTCTTGTCACGTGCGCGGGTCAGAGGTCAGATTTGGAGACAAACCGGAAGACACAAAATGGCGCCAAGAAGAAACTTTTATTGTTAGCGGATAAAAAAACAAAACAAATGAGAGGCATGAATAACGCTGGGGCTCCCGTTTATTTGAACACGTTGGGATAATACAATCGAGTGCAGATTGGAATATGAGAGTTTAAGGCTGTTCTCCTGCCGAAGAAAAGTGTTTTAATGTGAATGGCTAGCAGCACTAGACTTAAGCTAGGGGACGCCATCATCGGGACTCCAGCGTTTTCTGCCCCAAAAGGTGATTGTTGCCGGCGAAAATGTGGATGGATTTCCTGGAACAGCTGCCCAGAAATGTGGATGTTCTCTTGCTGCTGAAGGCGTGTGTTATTGACGCCCATTACCGCCGACGGACGGTGAACTGTTGATTTCAACTTAAAAGGTAAATTAATCTAGTGTAGCTTCAGATGTAAAACTAGAGTGGACTTACCTGAGTAAAGTGGGGAGAAATGTGGTAAAAGTAAGCAAGACAGAACCATTTAAAGACTAAAACAGCCTGGGGGTGGAGGAAGTACTGAAATTTAGTACTTAAGTAAAAGTACCAATACCCTGCAAAATATTTACTGAAGTAAAAGTAGAAGTACTACATCAAGAGGCTTACTTCAGTAAATGTACTAAGTAGTTCCTTTTAAAATGTCCTTTAAAGTCTAAAAGTCCAAGTACTCACACAATGTCAGTCTGTGGACTGTGTCATTATGATAAAGAATATACTTATTTATGCCTCTACCAACTACTACTACTACTATGCCTCTACTGTCACTGCTCAGTGTCACAACAATATTATATGGATTGAACAGATTGGTGTCAATATTGTGTGTGTGATTTTTCATATAAGATTTAGCCTAGATGAAAAGTTAAAAAAAAGATTTATAAGAAAAGATGTTAATATAATGTAACAAGTAACGGTATCAATTTCCAAAATGTAAGGAGTACAAAGTGCAGATAACTGCCACAAAATGTAGTGAAGTAAAATAATGCATTATTATTTTTACAGAAGTAAAGTACAAATACAAAAAAACCCCACTTAAGTACAGTAACAAAGTAAAAATACTTGGTTATATTCCACCACTGAGACTAAGTGAATTAGCAGTGCCTGGGTATTGCATACAGGGCACATGTTAAATCACATTGTTCACCACCCAGCACATGATATTTAGAGCAGTGGCTGAGGATGAAAGTGATTGTATTGTTTGTTTGTTTTTTTTAAATGACTGTATTTTTATCAAGTCTTTCAAACCTACAGGAAAGTAAGACAAACACAGAGTCATATAAAAAAGGTATAAGAACTCAAAAACTAAAACAAAAAAATAAGATACAGGGATCCATAATGTACTTACCCAGTCAGTTTGCACAGCACACATTATCCAGAGTCAAGGTGCATTGTCAGCTGTTCTACATAATAAATAAATAAATAAAAGGATGTCATACCACATTAAAGTTCCCCATTTATCCATTCAATGTGTATCTAATCTTTTCACGCTTAAGGAAAAACACGACATCACATATCTATCTGCCAAAGGAGGGGGATTTGTCATTCTTCCAATTTAAAAGAATCAGTCTGCGTGCTAAAAGGGAGGAGTAGGCAATATTATTTAATTGTGGCTTTTGTAGAGGGACATCTTTTATTGGTAAGTCGAAAAGTCTGATTAAAGGACAATGGGTCAATGTTCACGCCTAAAATTGTTGAATACACTTCAAAGATTGAAGACCAGAATGCAGTTAGACCTAAACATGACCAAAAAGTAAGAAAGAGAGTACTGTCACAAATAGGATTAACACCTGGGAATGTTTTTGGAAGACTTACCTTAAACATGTGAAGTTGGTGTACAATCTTATCATCAGTAATATTTGTGCCCATATCCTTCTTCGAGTTTTCCTTCATTAATGTCAGAGGAAAGTGGCTACTATATTGTTAATTGTATACTCTAGCTTAATTCCGATGATACAGTGTTAAGAATTGCAGGGTAGATATAAGGGGAAAAGGTGCTTGCAGTATGCAGCACTGGTTCGTGTGTTTCCACAAAATGAGCAGGTGGTGAGAGTTAACTTTTATCTGGGCGTTCACTATAACTGCACCCATGATGACCACAGGACAATGAAATGTAAGAATGGGATTGGGATAAGACCAGATGTCAAAGGACTTTAGTATACGGCCAAACGTACAGAAAACAGCAAATGCACACACATATCCACATCTGCAAACACACCAATGAATGGATTACTATTTGCAAATGATAAATGTATTGTTATTGTTTTTCTGGTTTTGTTTGTTTCACAGCTGAAGAACATGTATGTATGAGTTGATGACTGAAATTAAAGCACAGACAGAATGTAGCTCATGTCAAAAGATTTAGAGTTTGTAAGTAACAAAAAGACAACATGTCATCACAAACATTTTAGACTAGGGCTGATACTGATCTATGTATTTTTTAACATTTTGTTCTCCAACAAAGAACCTGAAGGGGACAGGAACCCAGCAGACACTACTAGCATCAGTTAAGAGCCTGATCAGCATCCATGAGGACCTGGAGCAGCACACGTTCACCCACTTCACCTTCATCTGACACCGAACCAGATGCCGACAGCTGGTAGGACCAGTGAACACAAACACAGTGTATAGGTCACTTTTCGCATCAATATTAGAATCATACAGAGAAAACGGTGGAATAATGAAGAGCTTGAAGAGACAAGGGTTTGATCATAAAATAACATAATTCATTTAATTATGAAATGGCCACAGAACGGTTAATTAACAGCTTCTGAGCGCCTGTACACAGCGTTTGATTCTGCAGAAAACTGCTGACAGAACACTGTCATTATAATGAGGACTGTCAGAGTGGTTCCATCCTGCTGCGATGTGTGGCTCAGGCTTTTGTCGACAGATATCAGGTGTTGATATTGTCCTTTGGGTTGTGATTAGAACCTGAAACTGTCAGTGTCTCCAACGGCAGTAAACCATAGTGAACACTAGACTGTAACTGTGATGACAGAAATAGGTCCAGTCGCTGTTTACTACAGGCCCACTGTCTGTGTTTATTCTGTATTCAAGTGCTGCTCTTAAATCTGTCCTTATGAAGAGGACACTAGCAGGATACTATAAACATTTATTTAAATGTGTACAGATCGATGATCCGTCTCTATTTTAGGTACTTGTGTTTAGTTGAAGTTTGGTTCTGCTGTCCAGTGTAAACTAACGACTATTACTCTAACTGTATTGCTTCTCTCACAATATACTGGAACTGTAGTCATAAAGGGGGTGGGGTGTTCACTAGTGGGGGGTATTACCAACAACCTTGTGATACGATACATATCCCGATACAGGGGTTCACGATACGATATGTATTGCGATATATGTGCATTCCGGTACATGGTATTCAACGCAATATGCATCCCGATATTTTAGGCCTATATATATATATATATATACATATATATATATATACACTTTTTTAACATTTTACAGAAAACAGACACATGTATACCCAAGTTTTGTTGTAGAGCAACAATTCCACTGTAGTTCATGTAAAACACTGCATTAAGAACTTGGCTGTAGTGCACAAATAAAGATGACTTTGATAAACTTAAAACATGCAAAGTCAGATGCCATTTCACAAACGTGATAATTAATTGTTTTTTGTATGTGAAATATCGATACTGATGCCTCCGTATCGATATGCGTGTCGTGAAGAGGCCCGCTACGATTTATCCCCGTATGGATATTTTGAACACACCCCTAATGTTCAATGCATGTGAATGGTACGAAAACTGGCACCAGATGCATCAGATTCCACCAGATCAGCCAATCGGAATATTGTGTCATTTAATAGTAATAACCAGTGTTCAGTTTGTCAAAGAATATTCAGAGGTTGGATTACTCTTTAAGTTGTAATGTTCTGCAGAAAGTTAACTTGAGCTCTGAACTGAAATAATTTAACCAAGGTTAACTACAGACTTAAATTCTTTTGGAAGTTGAAAACATCTATGTGCAGCTTTCTAAATGAGAGGACAAAAACATCCTGAAGGTTCTGTCGGAGTTCACTGTTAAAAAATATTTAAAAAATCTAAAATGTTTAAATAAATAAAAAAAATCCTGTGAATCTAAGTATTCTCTCATAACAGTAAATAAACCTTTAATTGGAAGTTGTTCAAATGAAAGCTGATTCTGAATTAAATGATGTTTGACATGACTTCAATGGGTTCTAAATAAATGGGTAAATAACTTCAGGATTTTACAAACTCAAGGTGACACAGTAAATTAAAATGCATAATGGTTGTAATGTGTGTCAATAAATTAGTATTGTATGCATTGATCTGTGAATACTTTTTTCACAGATGTAACACATTTCCTACCAAAAACCTCCAAATATGTCAGAACATTCTAGTCATTGTTTTACAGATGTTGTTGTGTGCATTGATCAGGTTTTATTTGTTTTGACTTAACATACAGATCCATAACTACACACCCTGTGAAAATATACTGAGATATATATGAAAATAATAATTTCTTAGTGTTAGAAGTGAAATACTGGCATTCTCATGCTGTGATTGACATTCTATCTCTATTCTACCATAGTTTATTCAACATTGTTTTGATGGTGGAAGAATCAGTACAAAGTAAGTTCTTTGGTCTAAAACATTGTGCGAACCCCTGAACTATGGTGATGTACCTGCTGCTTCGTCCCTACCAACATTTTTTCTGATTTATATGATCATTTGATTAGTTTTGTGTCTGTGTGTTAAAAGGTTGTGTGTGTATTTAATGTTCTGCTGGTTAACTGTATGTCACATCATACACTTCACATTATACAGTTCCATGTTAAAAATAGCATCTCTGTCATATCTACGTGTTGTATGTGATCATAACTTTTCAGTAGCCTCCTAGATTCTTCTGGGTCTTCAGGACACCAGGGAGGGGAGGGGGGAAGGAGGAGAGGAGAGCGGTGTTGCAGCCATGTCAGACACACCTTTG
>JAPSES010000044.1:2278282-2294025 GCA_029822895.1 Maxillicosta whitleyi | reverse complement strand
TACTACAGTATTAGTACAGTAGTATTACTACAGTATTAGTACAGTAGTTTTACTACAGTATTAGTACAGTAGTATTACTACAGTATTAGTACAGTAGTTTTACTACAGTATTAGTACAGTAGTATTAGTACAGTATTACTACAGTAGTTTTACTACAGTATTAGTACAGTAGTATTAGTACAGTATTACTACAGTAGTATTAGTACAGTAGTATTAGTACAGTATAAGTACAGTAGTATAAGTACAGTAGTATTACAACAGTAGTTGTGGGGTCTTTGTCCCAGCTGTGAACCTATAAATAGTTTTATTGTTTCCAGCTGTGAAAGGCTGTGTCTTATCCACCGTACGTTCCCATGAGCCTTTGCAGATGCAGCGTTGACCTGGATCTGTAGAATACAGGTCACTTGTCCAACGCCTGCAGACGAATACCTCAAGTTTCTAGCTCATACAAAGACACCAGGGGGAGTTTCCTGAACAGAGCTACTTTTACAGGCCCCCGCCTTTTGTTGACGCTCGTCAAACACATATAGTCTGAAGAAACCAGCCCCAGGCCCTGGATCTGTTTACGTCTTATATGTGTGTGTGGACTCATCTGTCCTCTGACAGGACAAACTGTCTTATATCTGTGTGTGGGCTCATCTGTCCTCTGATTGGACAAACCGTCTTATATCTGTGTGTGGGCTCATCTGTCCTCTGACCGGACAAATACGGACACTTACATGGGACCGGGGCGTTGCGCTTCGACAGCTTCATGTCCCCTGGAATAAAACACAAAGACATCAAGTGTTAGAGGAGGTCAGAGGCACCACATTTGGACACAGCCCTCTGTCTGCACTGATCCAGGGGGTCAAACATACGGCCCCCATCATTCCGGCCCCGCCCACAGGATGGATTTGTAAAAACACTGACACTGAACATATTAACAATCATTCACCTGTTCCATCGGACAACTGCGCAAAACTTTAAGGATATTCACTAAATGTTAAAAACAAAGTGTGTCAGCAGAAGGACATGATGTCAACAGAAGGACATGATGTCAGCAGAAGGACATGATGTCAACAGAAGGACATGATGTCAACAGAAGGACATGATGTCAGCAGAAGGACATGATGTCAACAGAAGGACATGATGTCAGCAGAAGGACATGATGTCAGCAGGAGGACATGATGTCAGCAGGAGGACATGATGTCAGCAGAAGGACATGATGTCAACAGAAGGACATGATGTCAGCAGATACTGACACGTTCGTATACGCTCACATTGACTTTTTCTATGGAAGCTCATGTGTGCTCAGATACTGAAAGGTTTTAGTTTGTAATTTAAATATTTTTGTATTTGATTTTTTAAAAATAGTTGTAATTCTTTATTTGATTTTTTTGTAGTTGAATGTTTTTTTAAATGTTGAATTTTAGACAGAGTTTTATATTCTGAATTAAATTATTAAAAATAAATTTCTCTAAGTGTATTCAGTGTCTGATGACACACATGTGCCATAATATCCTGCTTTGTCTGTCCACACACACACACACACACACATACACACACACACTCACACATACACACATATACACACATATACACACACACATACGTACACATATACACACACACATACACACATATACACACACATACAAATATACACACACATACGTACACATATACACACACACACATACACACATATACACACACATACAAATATACACGCACACATACGTACACATATACACACACATACACAGACATACACATACACACATACACATATACACACATACATTTACACACACACACACACACACACAGCTTCACTTGTTGGAACATCTATCAGCATCTGTTTGTTTTGGTCATGTGACTCTAGTTGGACTCAAAGGTCTGGATGGAACCGTTTGTGTCAAACTAATTTAACTACGAAAACAACAAAAACAACAACAACAGTTCAGAGAAAAACCTGTTTTGGTGAAATTGTCGTTTTTCTGTTAAACACATTTATGTGCATTAGTTCTATTCATGTCATTTAAGGGTCAATGGAAAAGTGAGTAAAAAAAAGAGGAAGGGGTCAAACATATGGCCCACAGACCAAAACTGGGCCACCATAGAGTCCAGTCAGGCCCGTGGGATGAATGTGAGACTAAAACAATCTGTCCTTTTACAAAAAAATATGAAGAACCTGAAACTTTTTAAACATAATTTTATTAATGTTCCTCAAGGTTTTTGTTCATTTTTGTGCAGGTTATGTTTTTAGTTTGTTGATATCTGTTGATTTATATATATATATATATATTTTTGTTTTGTTTTGTTCTACATTTTAGTTTTTAAAAATGTGAATATAAACCCATGTAATTAGACCAATATTCTGCCTGATATTAAATGTTGTGTAGAAATCATAAACAGAGGCTGAATATTAGTAAAATTACTCTTAAATTTTTCAGTTTGTTCTTGTTATTCACATTATTTAAAGGGTCGTTTGTAGATGGAAACATTTTCATCATGTAGTTTTTCACTCTAAAACACACAGAAGTGTTGGTCTGTGTGTTTATTTGTGTTATTGTCGTGCTGCTCTGACCCACTTGAAGCCTCTGCTTTAAACTGACGTCGACATCTACGCTCTAATCCATAACGTCCAGGGGGTGGAATTGATTGTAACTCCATCAAAAACAACTGCAGGCTTTTATGCATCTGACTGGAAAACACAAAAGCTGCGCTCCGGAGGGACAGCTGGCGCCGGTACACCCGGTTCTGGAGCTTTTCATTCCGCAGTCACATCCCTGGTCCAGCTCCGACACACAACACATCAGCTCGAGTGTCACATCCTCGTCCTTATTGTGGCGCCGCTGACCTTTCCTCTTACGTCCCACATTTGAACAAATATTTAGGGGGAAAAAAAAGATCTGCGTTTTGACTCACGACAGGTGGGTTTGAAAAAAAACTGCTCGGATGAACTTTAAGGTAATGTTTCTGTGGTTTGTGAGCCGAAGTGGGAAGAAAAACAACGTAAAGTCAGAGGAATGTGTGGCATCAAAGCACTTGGGGTCGGCTTTCATGGTTCATTGACACTTTATGAAATGATAAACGTTGATAAGCCTGTTTATGGGACACGTTCCACTGAGACACTGAAACCACAGACCTGTTCTACCTCCAATATGACGATTAAATTACTTTTATTCATTTACGGTCGAATCGCATTAAACAGGACTGAAGGAACCAAAGATAACATGGACAACGTGACGCCTGCTCCTTTAACAGGACGGTGCAGCTTTAATGTTCACACTCAAACTGCGCCAAAAAAACTTATCACAGCTAATGCAAAAAAACTCTAATTATTCCACAGAAAAGTTTTTGTTTTGTTTTATTTTGAGGTGGTTTTTAAGTTTAATTAGTTTCTGACACAAACTGTTCCATCCAGATCTTTGAGTCCAACTAGAGTCACATGACCAAAACAAACAGATGTTGATGTGTGTGTGTGTGTGTGTGTGGACACAGCAGGAAACCAGCTGATTTTATACTTTAGTAGGAGATAGAGGGTAAGGAGCGTTCTAGATTCAAAACAAAACACGTGCGTTGTCCAGGACCTAGAGGGCACCGGTGGGTTCATGTGACACTGATGTGAATGCGGTAGGACAAGGTTCGGACTGTGGAGGACAGCACTGAAGACACACAGGAGACACAGAAGACATATAGAAGAGACATAAGACACACAGGAGAGACAGAAGACACACAGAAGACACATAGAAGAGACAGAAGACACATAGAAGAGACAGAAGACACACAGAGGACACACATCACACTGCTACAGCTGACCTGTAGCTCCGCCCACCTCTTCCAGACTCACTGACCACATAAAGATCATCATATAGAGCATTTATAACAATAACTCATATTCGATAAACTATCTTTGTTGTTTGTTCCATCAGCTGCCACAGTACTGGGGTAGTAGCCAGAGCCTTATTTTAAATGTGTATAATAGTGTTTACTCCACATATATACTGGTTTATACCAATTTATCCAGTAGATTGTAAATGTTCCAGTATAATGAATGTGTTCTAATGTACACACAGTGTTTTCTTTGGATTCAAACTCATTCTATCTTCAACTTTCTGGTCTTTTTTTTTCTAGAGTAAGAACATATGAACACTGAACATGACTGAACAATAAAAAAGCAGATATTGATTCAAACACCATCAAAACACAATAAATCAGTCCATCTACACTTTTACTACAGTGAATCTGTTTAGTTTCTTAGGCAAACACATAAAAAAAGTGAATATTTGTTATAATTGTAGCTGATTAATGTCATGGATTCAACAAACACTGTAAAGAAGTGGAAAATGAATAGAATAGAACAGATTAGAACAGAAAAGAATAGAACACAATAGAGTAGAACACAATAGAACAGAACACAATAGAACAGAACAGTATAGAATAGAACACAATAGAGTAGAACACAATAGAACAGAACACAATAGAACAGAACAGTATAGAATAGAACAGAATTGAATAGAGAAGAACACAATAGAACAGAACAGTATAGAATAGAACAGAATGGAATAGAACAGAATAGAGTAGAACACAATAGAACAGAACACAATAGAACAGAATAGAACGGAACCATAAACCACTTTGTGCATCATATCACTTCCTACACAAACACAAATAAAAGCAGCTCAAATCCATCACTCATAGTTTTAAGACACCTGAACGCCTCCTGTGATCACATGTATCATGGTCCAGACCCCCCCCCCCTCCCAACCACACACTCACCGAGCCTTGTTCGCAGGCTGACGGCCACCAGGAAAAGGGACCCGATCAGGGACACCAGGATCCAGACGGCCGGGCTCCAGCACCGACACTCTCCCTCCGCCACTCGCTGTCCTCGCATGGCTGTGAGACTCCGCCTGCAACACACAGACTCACAGCTGAGCAAAACACACCGACACCCCCCACGCTCCGGCCGCCGTACGGGTGTGAGCTGCCGGGGGCCCCATCGATCAGCCTCTGTGTGTGTTTCCACAGGTCATGTGACCACCGGGGCTTAGACGCGTCCATAGGGAGCGGCGATAACAGCGGCTGAAAGGCAGCGTTTATAGGATGAAGGACAAACAAAGAGCGGGGCCGCGTTCAGTCCCCGGACGCCGCCTTTCCCAGGTACGCCTGCATGATGCCCCTGTCAGACCGACCAGTGCTGCAGCGGCTCCGGTTACTGCCCGGGTTGGTGTCGGTGAAACGGCGGCAGATTTATGAGCATCAACACCAGCTTGTGTTTCAGGACCGGGCCACCTGCGCTCTCGATAAACGAGGGGATTTCCTTTAGACACAGAATATTGGGATTCACCGAGTATCAGTCATCGATGGAGGCAGATAGGACGCTGAATACTACACATTCTTCTAGACTGGGGGGGTCAAACATACGGCCCACGGGCCAAAACAGGGCCACCAGAGGGTCCAACAAGGCCACCAGAGGGTCCAACGGGTCCTCCAAAGGGTCAGACGGGCCCTCCAAAGGGTCAGACGGGCCCTCCAAAGGGTCAGACGGGCCCTCCAAAGGGTTAGACGGGGCTTCCAAAGGGTCAGACGGGGCCACCAGAGGGTCTGTCAGGGACTCCAACACAAAATATCGAGATAAAACTGGTAATTTTATGAGAATAATGTCATCATTTATAAACAGGTGTAAACATATCCTCATTTCCAGAATCTAGTCGTACCCACTGGTCAGATCATGTAGAACCGGAACATTCTGTGGTTCTACTGTCATTTAGGGTTCAAACATAAAGGCCAAATACTGAGCCTATTAGTCCCGCCCACCAAATACCGAGCATATTAGCCCTTCCCACCTTCTTTAGCATTATTCGTCCGCTCCAACAGAAGTGAACGTTGATTCTTCACTTGTTGCGTTCGCTGTAACTGGAAACTGTGTCAACATGGATTAAAGCTAAAGATTTATAAAATATGACTTTTCATTACATTATTGAGAATTTATTTACAAAGTAGAAAAACACTCAGAGAATGCAAACCTCCGCCAAGCAGCACAGTTCCCCCACATATTGTGACTGACACCCCGCAATATCTATATATCTATTTTATATCCGTGGCTGACGTATTCGAAAAAACGAAAAAGTTCACCAAGGACAGCGACAAAGCAAACAGAATTACAAAGAAGGTAAAGCAGACATCCTAAGTCCCCCAGAAGTTCCTGGAGTCTCCCTGATATTTCTGGTGACTCCCTAATGTCCGCGAGTTGGATAAAATATCCCAGATTTTAGACTATGTGAGGTGTTTGTTGTTTTTTGTACTGTGCGAGTTTGTGTGTGTGTGTGTGTGTGTTGGTGGAACCTGTGTGTGACTGAATGTGTGTCTGTTCGAGCAAGCGCTGGACAGTGAAAGCGCTGATTGGTAGCAATAAGTAAAACTTGCCAATAAGCTTTCAGGGTAGGCGGGGCCTTAATTTACTTTCTGTGCAACGGTCAGTCAGTGTAGCCTGAGAAAACAGGAGTTCCACTGCCATCTGATGGACATTTGTTAGTACTGCAACAAGGCCAATAATAATAACTAATAGAGAATTGTTTAAAAAATTCCTGGATCCAGACGGTGATCTGGATCACCTCCAAAATTTAATCAGCTCTTCCTTGTCTCAGAGCGAACATTTCCTGAAAATTTCATTAAAATCCGTTCATAACTTTTTGAGTTATCTTGCTAACAAATAAACAAACACATAAACAAACCCAGGTGAAAACATTACTTCCTCGTGGAGGTAAATATTACGACTTTAATCTCATAGAAGTACTACATAATTTTCGGTAAAACATAAGGTTTTTTATTTTAGTTTAACTAAAACTTTATTGTCATATTATTACAGTGTTTTAATTTTTACGATGTGGCCTAATACGCTACAACACTACAGGACTCCATTATAAAATATAATATAATCCATCATGTTCTGATGTTGAACTTTACTAAACCGACCGTCATGTAATTGAACTTTTTTTTTTTTCACTGTAAACCATCGAGAAATGTTTGTATTTGTCATCATTTAATAGTTATTCTGTTGTGTTTTACTGGTATACCTGATTTTTTTGTTTTTACTGCAAATCGTGCAAAACAGGCTAATATAATGATAAATCCCTTAGTAAAGGTTAAATGGAGTAACAGTGCATTAGTGGGAACTGGCACAAGCGCAGCTGTGGGTGTTTATGGGTTAAATAAGAAAAGGTGGCATTTTTAGGTCGACGAACAAAAGAAAAAGCGTCAGAAAGAAGCCAAACACAACCGGCCCTGATAGGACAGAAGCGGCCTTAAACATCCTGGACATGAAACCAACCTCTGTTTTTCCTCATTCCTGCTGAATCTGCCTGCGTTGGAACCATGACCATACCATGTTTAAGTACATGCACACGTACTGCGTTGTCTCCAGTTGAACAGAAACACAACATAAAGTAGAACATGAGGGAAAAAAAGACTGAAAGAGTGAAATGTTCAGTGTTTTTTTATGGATAGAAAAGGAGATGACTTTTTTTTTGGGGGGGGGGGTGTTGCTGGTTGCTTTTTTTTGACTCCTTTTCCAGGAACCATCCGACTTTACTCATTGACTTTCCTTCTTTTTCCTCCTGAAACGTGCATGTACATTTGTCCAACCGCCGCTCGACGTGTTGTCGCCGCCAGCCAAACTCTGTGCTTGTTTGTCTCTACGCTCACACAGAATTCCCCCTGACCTTACACAGGAATGCGTATTAGGGGATGATGAGGGGAGAATTTGATATTGGCCCCTGGAGATAGTGGACATTCCGAGCCCACGGGACACAAAAAGACATTTCTGCTTTCTGTGGTCCCCATCGTCAGGCATAAAAACTGCTTCCTGCAATCTGTCACTAGAATCCTCCCGAACGCTTAGGTACCTGATGACACTGCAGGGGCGCCTCTCGTCTCCTTGGAGAGCAGGAGGAGGAGGAGGAGGAGGTGTGCAGGAGCCTCTGAGCCGCTGTGAATGCACTTGTCTTATACGTGGAGGTCGACGGCGCCGTGACATTGACCGGCGAGCGTTAACGCCAGGTTTCTGTAGCATTAACGCTCCCGAACGGCGGGTGACGGCACCGACAAACCCCTCGGAACTCTGGGACAAACGGCTCAGTTATGAGGGGATGAAAAATAATCTAGTCTCCGATGTTATGTTTTTCAATACTCCATTCATGGTGGGATGTAGCGCAGATCCGCTGGGGAATAATGTCGCCTTTTGTGTCGGCTCTGCTTCCCCTCCCATCTCACTTCCCGGTGCTGAGAAATAGCTGAAAGATCTCGGCCCCACAAAAATACCCCGTAACGTCTCAGATAAAGCCGTGAATAACACTGTCAGCCACTTTAAAGCAAGTCATTATGGGAAATTTAGGAAGTTTTCACGTGTTTATCGCCACAACAAATTTCTCATGCAAATAAAACAAGACAAACAAACTTGAATTTGCTCTGAAATATAATTTTACAATGTTAAAATTCACCTTTATTTATTGATTTTATGTAAATATGAATTCAGTGAAATAACTGTAAATCCAATTTACACAGAAACACATTCAGTCAAATAATAATAATAATGATAATAATCATAGAAATGATAATAATGAAATCCACGTACCTGTTTTCAAAGTATTAATCTCCACAACAAGTTAAAGCATAAAGTTTGTTTCCTCAAGAATAAAAAAAACTCTTGCGTTCGGAGCTGATGTGGTGAAGTTTTAATTCCAAAAGTCACAGAGAAAAGACCGAAGGTTTGAGTGGAAACGTCGAAGCATCTGGTCCGTGGTGTTTGTGGTCGTTCATGTCCTCTGTCCCACTAGGCTATAAGTACCGGCTACTGTAACAGAGATTACGTAAAACAATAAATACCAGAGCATTGTATGTTAATGTCCTAACGCCCTGTATCTGTCTGAGGTTAAAAGAAGCAGGAGGGGCGAAAATACAAAGGCGGTGAAAACCAAGCCGTCACTAGTAGAAGCGCATCTCCAGTTTCAGCCTCATCTGAGCACAACCTCTGAAAACCTGTGAAACAGTGGAGCACAAGCAGGGCAGGACCTGTGACAGCAGAAACCCCACTCAGACAGGGAGGTTATGACATCCTCCTGCCGCCTCAGACCCCAAGAAGGAAGAAGAAAAGCTGTGACTGGAAGGAAAATCCAACCTTTGGCATGGTTCTGACAAAAGGAGGAGTGGATGGGATGTGTTTCACCTTTAAAACCTCCACCAGAATTACACTGAAAGCATGGATGTTTCACCAAACTCTCCAAACAAACCACCTCCTGATGCTTGACTGATTGTATTTCCTTCATTCCTGGGCCTTTTCAATGCTGTGACGCTCATTTACAACCTCTAATAACCCCTGAGCTGTGCAGAAAAAAAAATGCAAAAATGTGCAAAACATGCAGAAAAACATAGAGAAACTTGCATAAAACACAAATATGTGCAGAAAATGTACAGAAATAAGCATGCAAGCAAAAACATGCAGAAATTAGTGTAGAACGTGCACAGACTAGTGTAAAATGTACAGAAACTGTAAAACGCGCATAAACCGGTGTAAAACGTGCATAAATGTGTAAAACTTGCATAAACCAGTGTAAAACGTGCATAAACCAGTGTAAAACGTGCATAAACATGCGTCCGTTCCAGATCCATTGTGGGGACTTTTCCAAACTAGTTCAGAGCTGGTTGTCGTGGTTTCAACATCTGGGCCAAAGCAACAGGATTGAGTTTCAGCAGAACGATGATGTGAACCTCAAGAAGAGAAACAGACAGGAGCAAAAACACTGTTTACAAATAAATAACACATGGGTAAATAAACAAAACAGACAAATAAACAAAACACGGACAAATAAACAAAACAGACCAAGACTAAACACAGACTAAACCAATCAATCTTTATTTAGCACTTTTTATACAGTGGATGTAGCACAATGTACTTTACATGTAGATCAAGAATATAGAACACCACACACACACACACACACACCAACACATATGCACACGTACACCCCCACACCAACACAAACACACCTACACCGATACACACACACACACACAACCACCAACACACACTCACAAACACACACACACAAGCATACCAAATTAAAAAGGTGGGTCTTGAGGCTGGTTTTAAAAATGTCTACGTTCTCTGTGGCCCTGAGGTTCTCCGGCAGGCTCTTCCATAGGTGAGGAGCGTAATGTTGAAACACTGCCTCACCATGAGTTTTCGTGTAAGGTTTTGGAACAATTAAAAAACCAGAGGACCTGAGGGTCTGAGGGTTCATACGACAAAAGCAAATCTAAGAGATAAGAAGGACCAAGACCATGAAGGCATTTAAAAACTATTAAAAGGACCTTAAAATCAGTCCTGAAACACATGGGGAGCCAATGCAGTAATTTTAAAACTGGTGTAATGTGAGCCCACCTTCTGGTCTTCAACAGCACTCGAACGACTGAGTTCTGAAGAAATTGAAACTGCGACATTCTGTCTTTGGGAAGACCAGAAAGCAAGGCATTACAGTAGTGGATTCTACTGGAAATAAAAACATCAGCATCTCTGTGTCGGCTCGGACGGACTCTGGCTATATTCTTAAGACGATAAAAACCTTTTTAACGGTAGATTTACTGTGTGGAATAAAAGTGAGCTCAGAGTCAAAGATAATGCCCAGATTTTTAACTTGTTCAGATGGGTTAAAAGAAGGTTAAGGAGGTTAAATATTTCTCTCTTGTAGCCTCAGGACCAACAACTAAAACTTCAGTTTTGCCCTGACTGAGCTGCAGAAAGTTTTCTGCCAACCAGGTTTTAACATCTAAGATGCAGTTAAAAAGGGCATCGATTGGCCGAGTGTCGTCATCAGGAGACGTGGCAATGTACAGCTGTGTGTCATCAGCATAGAGTGAAAGGTGATGCCATGTCTCCCGATGACATCCCCAAGTGGTAGCATATGTAAGTTAAAAAGTATGGGGCCTAGGATTGAGCCTTGGGGAACACCGCATCCAATTTCATGGATCATCGAAGAGTAAGTATCCATACTTACCAGAAATTTCCTGTCCGTGAGGTAAGATTTAAACCATTTAAAAACAGTACCAGAAAGACCCACTAGGTCCCTCTGCCTATTTAAAAGAATTGGGTGATCTACTGGATCAAAAGCAGCGCTGAGGTCCAGTAGAACCAGGACTGAGATCTTGTGTGAGTCCAAATTGCACCTGAGATCATTGATGATCTTTATAAAAGCTGTCTCTGTACTGTGATTAGTCCTGGAACCAGATTGATATTTCTCTAAAATTGTATTTTTATTTAAAAAGTCATTCAATTGATTAAAAACGACTTTCTCTAAAATTTTGCTTTAGAACGGTCAGTTGGATATCGGTCTATAGTTATTAAAAGTGTCAGGATTCAAATTGTTCTTCTTCAGAAGAGGTCTCACCAATGCTGTTTTAAAGGTTCCGTCTGAAAAGAGCAATTTACAATGTTTAAAAGCTCATCCTCCAAGGTTCCATAAAATAACTTAAACAGTCATGTGGGAACTGGGTCTAAAAGGCAGTTGGTCGGGTTTACCTGGGACAAAACTACCAAGTGTCTGACTGTCAATCAGGGCAAAACTGTCCAGCGTCTCATCAGGTAGATCCTCAGTTTGTTTAAAAACGGTCTCCTAACTGAGACTAAAACCAGACTAAACCAAGGCTAAGCAAAGTCTACAACCAGACTAAACCAGGATTAAAACCATACTAATCCTAGACTAAAACCAGATTAAACCTAAACTAAAACCAGACTAAAACTAGATTAAAACCAGACTAATCCTAGACTAAAATCAGACTAAACCAAGATTAAACCAGACTAAACCTAGACCAAAACCAGACTAATCCTAGACTAAAATAATGCTAAAGCTAGACTAAAACCAGACTAAATCTATTCTAAAAAACAGGCTAAACCCAGACTAAAACTTCACTAAACCCAGACTAAACCAAGGCTGAAACCAGGCTTAATCCAAGCTTAACCCAGACTAAACCCAAACTAAAACCAGACGGATTGTTTCATTTAGAGAATAAATTTGAGGACTCAAATGTTCATATGTCCAGATCTGCTCTGACCTGGGGTCATGACAGTTGAATGAGATGGGTGTGGCCTTTTACCATATGTGGCCACGCCCATCAAACGCCATAAAAGGGCAGGTGTTGTGCCATGACTTTGGGATCAGATATTTTAGTGATGAACCAAAAAAAGAGCAGAAAGAAAAAGTTTTTCAGCAGAAAAATGGAATCAAAGGAAGCAATCGTGAAACTTGAACCAAACAACAAGAAACATTCTATGTTCTAATGAAACCATTAGAACAATTAAAGAATTAAACAACAAATGAAACAATTAAAGAATTAAACAACGAATGGAACAATTGACAGAACAAATAAATCTTGACTTTGTTTTGTTTCTTATTTTGTTTGTTTTTGTTTGTTTTGTTTCTTATTTTATTCTTTTTGTTTCTTATTTTGTTCTTTATGACTCATTTCTTCATTTTTCACGTCAGTAACTAAACTTATCTCCTGTAGATTTTCTCATCTGTCTTGAACCCAAAGGTTCTGATAAATCCAATTGTTCATCCTTGTTTTCAGACTAAGGCTGGTTCTTCTGGGTTCTAGTGCATTTGTAGGTTCATGTTGTTTCATTTGTAATACTTGTATTTATTCTGTTCCATGAATAAACTGGATAAACTGTCACCATATAGAACTGGGAAGAAACTGGGAAAGATCAGATTTCAGTAAATGACACAAACAAAGCGTTCAAAGCTGCTGACAGTCATGAAAGGTAAAGGTTCACAAATTAACCCTTTTACCTCTGATTAAAGGTAAAGGTTCATGCATTAACCCTTTAACCTCTGATTAAAGGTAAAGGTTCATGCATTAACCCTTTAACCTGCGATTTAAGGTAAAGCTTCACACGTTAATCCTTTAACCTGCAATTAAAGGTAAAGGTTCACACCTTAACCCTTTAACCTGCAATTAAAGGTAAAGGTTCACACCTTAACCCTTTAACCTGTGATTAAAGGTAAAGGTTCACACATTAACCCTTTAACCTACAATTAAATGTAAAGGTTCAGACATTAAACTTTTAACCTGCAATTAAAGGTAAAGGTTCACACGTTAACCCATTAGCCTATGATTAAAGATAATTTAATGTAATAAATGGGGTTTGAGCGTTGATAGTTTGATGCTTGATCATGACATCATCTCCATTTTGTCGTGAACCTGTTTTAGAGTTTTGAAGTTTGTTTTTGTGGCGTTCCAATCCGAAAACCATCAGGACGTGACTTTAAATGATGTCGTACCGTGTGGCGGACGCATGTGGCGCCATGTGTCGGATGCTTCACGTGTTCGCTGCCACTTTCAGACACATATTCCAAAGCTGTGTCAGATCAGACAATAATGAAAAGATGGTCAACAGTGATTGTTTCCATGACGACTGTGCCGTTACAGTCCAATCCCTGTGGCTTTGACGCTTTTGTGAACTGGGATCAAATCCTCACCAGGTTCTGATTCTACAGTGCTGAACTCAGAGGCACCAAATGCCCCAGAATCTGAACCAGAACCACCTCTTTTTTTGTTAGACACGAGCAAAACCCTTTCACAATAAAAGGAGTTCAATGTGACCTACTTTCAGTTACTAAAAACAGCCCAATCAGTCCAAAGGGAGTCCAGTTCATACGACATGACCAACACTGAGTCAGTCTGGTCCAAAGTGAGTACTCATACCCCCAGGGTACTGAATATACAATAAAGAAAACAATGAAGGCAGGAATATAAAATACAATGAATACGTTCATATAATAGTTTAAATAAACTTCAAACTTGTTGAAGCTTTGGAAAAATATAAAGTCTATTTCAGGGGTGCTCCTCTGTATAAAGTCTATTTCAGGGGTGCTCCTCTGTATAAAGTCTATTTCAGGGGTGCTCCTCTGTATAAAGTCTATTTCAGGAGTACTCCTCTGTATAAAGTCTATTATGGTAAATGAGTCCAGTCGTCTGCTCCGTGCTTCAGATATGAAAAGACCAAACAAAGAACGCTGCTCAGAACCAGCCCACAGGGACCAGACAGTAAAGGTACTTTTTCCAGTTTCCCACTTGGATTCCCAGTCGTCTGTAAACGCCCACTGGGGCTGAGATTCCAGTTAGGAAGTGTGAACACAAACCCAGACGTTTATACAAGTGGGAAACGTTGGATCAGATGGAGTTCCACCAACGTCCACATTTACATCCAGCCCCAGGGTTCTGATGGGTTCAGTCCAGATGGATCCAAATCAAATAGCTTTGTACTGGTTTTAACCCTTTAACACCTGCTGTGACTGTGATGACTCCACACAAATGCATTTACCCTCAAGGTTTCAGATTTCCTAAATGATTTTTCACCATATTTGGATATTATTCTTTGTAGTTTTAGTTTTTTTCAGTGAAAATAATGTTTTTTTCTGAATATAATTGACTGATCCTGTACATGTTCATTAAAGGTCTATTGGTACTGATCTACTGGTACTGATCCACTGGTTCTGATCTACTGCTACTGATCTACTGCTACTGATCCACTGGTACTGATCCAACTGGTAATGATCTACTGGTACCGATCCACTAGTTCTGATCTACTGCTACTGATCCACTGGTACTGATGTACTGGTACTGATCCGACTGGTAATGATCTACTGGTAATGATCCACTGGTACTGATCCAACTCCATGGTATTAACTGGTGAATGAATGGTGTAGAAGATGGTGGTGTTTCCATGGTAACTACAGAGCCTCTGAACATCCAAATATGGTCATATCTGATGACCATGAACTGTATTCGACACCAGTTATTGACATTATTAATAACCTTATTGGTTCAGAGTTTATTAAAGAAGAACTTATGTGTTTTACATTCACATCTAACATTTTACAGCATTCTGTTTCTATTTTTCTTTTCTCTGTACAGTTGTTTTCCTTTTTATTTCCGGCGTTTTCACTTCTTTATTTTCTTAACCTCCTCTTTTTTCCCCCAATTATCTATATTAAATTTTATTCCATTTTTACAATAACCAATGGCTCAGCACAACACCTGGTTTATATAAAAATAAAAATATGAAAGTGTTGGAATAGTTTAAAAAAAAGAGTAAAAAAAAAAAGAACAGACTCGATAAATAAAGAGATAAACTCAACACAGATCAGACATTTAACCAGTGACAGGTCTGATTCTAAAACAACCGTTAAAAAGTTCATAAATAATAATAATAATAACGACATTCGTACAGTGGATCAACAGCTGTGGATGAATCTGTATTACCATCACACCAGTGTCTCCAGGGCTGACATGTGACCAACAGGGTTTATATTTTCACTTACATTTCACACATAACAGCAAAAACAATAAAATTAGCCTCACTTTAGTGAAGAACATTAGTCATATATGTTCCATTCTCCTGTTCTGCTTCTATATTCACTTCATTTATTCCATCTTTCTTCTTATCGTCACAGTTTGTCATTAATTCTGGTTCATTCGTTGTTTGTTGGTGCTTCTGTTTTTCTCCAGTTCCTTGTACCGTATTATAAGTTGCACCAGCCATAAAACTCATAATAAAGAAGGAATAAACATATAAGTCACACTAGAGTATAAGTCGCATTTTTGGGGTAAATGTATTTCATCAAATCCAACACCAAGAACAGACATGTCATGTTGAAAGTCAATTATAAATAAAAAATAGAATAGAGAACAACAGGCTG
>JAPSES010000044.1:2253000-2265648 GCA_029822895.1 Maxillicosta whitleyi | reverse complement strand
CCCCCCCCCCCCCCCCCCCCCCCCCCCCCCCCCCCCCCCCCCCCCCCCCCCCCCCCCCCCCCCCCCCCACAGAAGGGTCCAGACTGGCCTCCTGCTGCTGTTTCTTTTTCTTACTGAACATGTTTCATCTTCCTACTGTTCTAAAAGCATGTGTTGACGTGTTCCTCCCATGTTCTGTCTGGTTCTTCTGCTAACCAGAGTACACTGGACTGCATGCAGGTATTTGGATCCTTTAGACTGGACCCTGTTTGTAGAACTGAACTTCCTTCTATAGAACCTTCCCTGAACCTTCCCTTTGTCTGTAGATCAACCCATTAGACGTGCATTTATCAGAACCAGAACACGATATTAACCCCAGGAAATTATTCGGTCTAAAGAGATCTGCCCCCCCCTCACCCACCACCCCCCGGCAGCATGTTTGACCCCCTTGGTCCAAAGCCTTTGTTTCTCTCTTGTCTTAGTTGATCTATTTTGTTCTATTATAGTTTATCTGATAAAGAAGGTAAAAATAAATAAATAAAAGCCAAAGCGTAAAAGTATGTTTTCAGATTAAAAGCATTTGAACGCAGATGTTGAGTCGTCCACAAACGTCAGACTTTTATTCTTTAGTTGAAGTTTAATAGAAGCAGGTTTGTTCTTCAGCCCCGTTCACATGTGACAGCTTACACACACACACACACATACACACACAGATCTGCTTCAGCCTGTCATGAAACTCCTCTGACTCAGTGTAAATGTTCTCACACAGATGTGACAGTCTTAGTAAAACCCTTCTTCCACGCCCGTCTCTAAAGCCTGGAGACATTTCTCTGGGTCGGAGAACTAACAGGAAACAGCGTCGGCTCGGTTTCGTGCAGAAGTTTTGCCAGGAAACTCCCACCGCAGCCGGAAGTGAAACGAGCCTCGTACAGAAGCTGAATGTGCAGCTGCAGCTCTGATGCACTCGACTCACAACAGCACACAAACCACTAACACTGATAAGGCCGCCGACCTTTGACCCCTAGCTCTTACTGACCTTTTGCTCCATCTCACCCCAGTTTCCTTCTTCTTTCACCTGATCCTTTAGTTTACAGTGTTTCTATTTTTACTGATCTGGTCTGTTTTTCTGTAATAATGTTGGTCTTGCAGAAACCTGCTCTGATAAACCGTCACTTTATTTCATGTTGATTTAATATGAGCGACGCAGAAAAGTCAAACCTGCTCAGTTACAACATTTTCTGAAGATTTGGCAAAAGTCAAAGGTTTCTGCAGGACACCGACAGAACCGTCTGCTTCAACCTCTGTGTCCCCCTTAGGTTTAACCTCTGGACAACAAACAGGTCATCAAACGCCAGGACGTTTGATCTAAATCACTGAAACAACTTCAGCTTCATTTTCAGGATTTTAACCCTTTAAATGCAAGTGTAATCCATTTAAAGAAGGATGGGGTTTGAATGTCAAAAACAGCAACAAAACAGATTTTATTGTTTTTACGTAGAACCAGATTCTTCCGTCTTGGACCAAATACTTCATTAACTCATTAAAACCACTTTTTTTTAAAAATCTCACTGTCGTTACAATATAAAACCGTGCATGTCTTAATCCCAACATTTGGAGGAAAAGGTGATATTTGACATTTTCACCAGATTCAACCTTTTTGTCCATGAAGAGTGTTAAATTATTGTCACAACAAACAATAAGAATGATTTTATATATATATATATATATATATGTGTGTGTGTGTGTGTGTGTATGTGCATTTGTGTCAGGAAGGGCGTCCGACGTAAAAACCTGTGCCAAATCAACATGTGAAGGTGATTCGCTGTGGCGACCCCAGAATGGAAAAGCCGAAAGAAATCATCATCATATATATATATTAATTCATCGTTTTTAGAATAATTAAACTGGCATTTAAATGGTTAAAATCCAGAAAATTATTGAATGTTTGGTGGTATTGATTAATAAAAAAATACTGATGTAGTATGTTTTTGTGGCATTTGTTGGTAAAATGCACTGGATTTACAAAATGTAATTAAATACAAAAGATCTGTAACAAGATAAAGTGAAACAACATTGTTTAGAAAAATGTCCATAAATGTCCCCAGAGGACACAGGGGTTAAAGCGTGTATGTTTTCCTGAGCTGTGAGGACAGATCAGTGTTTAAAGGTACATTTATGTCTGATCGTCTCAGACACTTGGTTGATTTCCTGTGTTGTCGTAACGTTGCATCTTCTGCAGTCAAAGGTTCGGGAGCTGGAGGAGAAATGTCGCAGTCAGAGCGAACAGTTCGGTTTGTTGTCCCAAGAGCTGGAGAAGTTCCGAATGCAGGCATCGAAGGTGGACCTGGCCGGTTCGACCCTCCTCAACAACCCCGGCCTCTCGGTTCTGACCAACGGCGTCGGCCTGACGACGGACCGGGGTAAGCCACGCCTACCTGCACCTCAGCGTCCACACAGGACGCCTTAAACACGTCTGTGTCAGATTGGACCACTGCGCCCCCTACAGGGTGGAAGTACATATTCACTGTGGTAAAACTCACCCCTAGCCCCGCCCCCTCCGACCATGTGCATTTGTTTTCAGTGAAGCTAATGCTTGTAGACATGTGTGATAGAATGAATGACCAGCAGGTGAAAAAAAATGAGTATGCTAACATCTGTGCTAGCTAGCAAACATCCAGGTACCATGGATAAGATGAGTTTATAAACCAGTAAACACCAGTAGAACTAGTAGAACCACAGAGTTGAAAGGATTTATGTGAACCCAAGAACAAAAACAACAGCATCTGTTTAGAATAGGTTCCAGATAAAAACTATCAATATGATGAATGAAAGTCTGTAGAACACCTCGTTTCAGCCTCGTAATCATGTGTTTGTTCATGTGTTTTCACATAGATAGAAATACTTTATTGATCCCAAGCTGGGAAATTGTCCACATCGTTAACAGAACAGTTTGTTTTCATCAGTGGATCTGAGAAAAGTGTGTTGGAGGAGACGGACCAACCCTCAGACCACTGTCCAATCTGTCCTTTTCTGTCCAATCTGTCCTTTCCTCTCTTTTTCTGTCTTTTCCTGTCGTTTTTGTCCTCCCGTTTGAATCTGAAGTGACTAATCCCAGCCTTTGCCTCTGTTGTGTCTCCTTTTCCTGCTACATTCCGTCCGTCCGTCGGTGTCTCAGACGTCACCGGGGGCTCTTTGGACATGGTGTCTCTGGGTGAAATAGCCTTCTGGAGTCTGGAGGGGGGGGACGTTCTGTCCTGCCCTGACGGAAATGATCCTCTCGGTACTGACCCTCGTCCGTGTCCTGTTGGTGTTGTCCTCCGTCCTCAGACACCACCACACTGCATGTCCACCCGTCACCCCCATCGCCGCCCTGTGTCACACCCACACTGTTACAGTGGTCCGTCACAGCCACGCCCACGGCCCGAGGCCAAAAGCAGGCGTGGACGTGGAACCGCTTAAGCCCCTTAACGGAGCTGGTGTGACACAGGTAGCCACGAGGCATTGTGACCTTTAACCCCAGACAGATGGAGGCAGGATTTTTCCCCTCTGTTTAATCAGTCACATTCAACCTTGAGCGTCCTGCATGTCCAGTGACCCCGCCCACCTCGCTGCTCATGGAATCCACCAGGTTAACCAGTGACAGGGCATGTCTGTTCAACTCATGGATTTCATATTATCCTCTGTCCCTCTTCCAGATGTGGCCGCCGCCCTCCGGATGGGGGCCACACCCCACGCTGCCGGGCTGTCCAGGGTGGAGCGCTCGCCCGTCACCAAACACCGAGAACTGCCCACCATCAGCGTCAGCAAGTCGGCCTCCACCTCCAGCAAGTCGGAGGCCACGCACCTCACCCCCAAGTCCGACACCCACCTGAGTCCTCACAAGTCCAGCCCCACACACGAGGTACACACTGAGCATGTGCAGTACGAGGTTTATGATCCATCCTGACGTTAGCATCTTTACCATCAGGGAAAATAAACACACGATGCACAGAAATGAACTGGAAAACTAAAAAACGACACAATAATTCAAACTGGAACAGGAGTGAAGGATCATGGGAGTTGTAGTTTTCAGCCCAGTAGACCACGTTCACACTGTGACCCTTTATTTTAACGTGTGGAAACATTTTATAGTGAAAATCTGGATGCATATCAGACCATATTTCAAAGTAAGACCTCATGTTTAACACCATGAGCTAACGCTAGCATTAGCGTTCCATACACATACTTTTAATTCCATTTACAATTATATTATTCATTTTATTTTATTTTCCCCTCCTGTTTCTGTCAGTGATTCAGTCCAACTCTGGTTCATATTATTATTATTTTAGGTTCAAAGGTCAAATGTGTTAGTGTGTATTTTATACTCACTGGTACAAGGTGTTACTGTAGGAATTTAACACTGTTTATTATGGAATGGAATTAGTTAATGGATCAGAATTTGGACACCACAGGGTTAAAGGGTATTTAATATACTCACCTGGACACCACAGAGTTACAGTGTGTTTAATATACTCACCCAGAGGAGCTGTGTATGTGGATGCTTTTATTATTTTTTTTATTATTATTATTGATGATGTTTTTCTGTTAAAAGTTGAATCTGACTTTATTTCACATTTCCTGCTCCTTTACATCTAATTTCGTAACTGAACGTCCCTATCAGTCATGTCCCTGAACAACATGCGTGTCCATCCCATAATGGTCAGCTCTGTGGTGTTTTCCTTCAGTTGTGTGTGAACAGATGTGTCTGTGGTGCTAAAGGTCAGGATCAAACGTCCACATTTTCAAAAACCCTCCTTAACATCAACGCCGTCTGCTGAAACAGAAAAGGTGAAGCGGGGGAACAGCCCGGCGTCGGTTCGTCCACGGTCCCTCATCTGCCCACAGTTCAATAAAGCTCATATTCAGTGAGATAATCCACTCACCACCGTGGATTATGAAGGTTATAGTAGTTGTACGTGATTATCCTTAAAAGGTTTTCACAGAGAACTCTAAATATAAAGCCTGTGTTCTTTCACTGTGTGTAAACGCAGACACGTTCATCACAACAGACACTCATTAACCCTTAAACTGCCACATACAGAGCTGCTGCTACTAACATTTAGCAACATTTATTCTAATATAAGCCTCTGTATTTAGTTTTGTTCAGTATAAATCCTGTATTTTCTATATTTAATTCAATAATTGTGCTGATGTTCATTAAAGCTCAGATTAAATTCAAAGGATTTTTTTTTTTATCAAAACAGAGAAAAACCGAAGAAAAAGTGATTTTTTTTTTCAACAAAGGTATCATTAGCTGAACATACTTTTGTTCATTTGTATTGATTTTACTTGTCATGTTACTATTGTTTTTTCTTTTTGTTACTACTACTATTTTGTTTTTAATTTCAAAATTTCTTGCCTATTTTATTTTTTTTTTCCTCAATTTTGTTTAGTTTGTGTCTTGTTTTGTTCGTGTTACTTATTGTTTTGTTGATTTATTATCAATTTTGTTCATTTTATTGATCACTTTGTATGTTTTAGTTCATGTTGCTTTTTAGATCTTATTTTATTAGTGGGTTTTTTTACGTACATTTTTTCACATTATTGCAAATAGTAAAATCTGCAAAAAGTCATCTAAAGATGAACTAGAGGTTTGCCTGTCTTTCTCTTACAGTCGTTTGCAGATATGTGTTGAAATCATGGAAACCCCCCACTACCACCCCTCTTTGTGCAGCTTGTCTTTAAGATGTGAAGGATAAATATGGGAGATGATAAACCTGACACTGAGGTGAACTGTTCACCTGTGAGCAGAAGATAGATTTCAATTCATAGAAGGACGTCAAGTGCGACCCTTTTCTCAGACACTTGAATTACATACGATGAAAACAGGCCAGAATACTGTAAACAGCTCAGCTTTAACTCAGACGTTACACAACTGTCACTGTTCATATCAGGTGTCAGTGTTTTTTAGTTGGTTCACTAACACTACGGTCTAATATTACATATTAAAAATAAGTTCCATTGATGTTATATTTCAGCAAAGTCATTAGATAGTCATTAGATAAATTCTTCCAGGAACGTAATTGAACAACAACCGTCCTGATTCGACTTCACAGTTTCCTTTATTCTTTTTTATTTAGTTTTCTTTTGGATCAGACACACTTTCTCATACCTGATACATTTGGGCAGTAAACTTCCCTCTTCGTCAGAGGTGTCACATGATGGTGTGTGACCTGTTTCAAGATGACTGATGGTCATTGGGGCGGAGTCAACCTGTCAGACTACTGTACTACAGTAACTGATTATGTGTCTGATACAGAAGAAAACTAAACTATAAGAACATAGATACTATGAACCTATGGATTATTTTATTATTGTCTTGATTTAGAGACCCCTAGTGGTAGAAACAGTGTTAAACCCTGCGGTGTCCAGGTGAGTATATTAATCACACCTTTAACTCTCATTGTTCATTTTTGTCTTATTGTTTAAATTCTGATTCATCCACTAATTCCATCCCATATTAAACAGTGTTAAATTCCTACACTAACACCTTCTACCAGTGAGTATAAAAAACATACTGACACATTTGACCTTTGACCCTAAACTAATAATCATATAAACCAGAGTTGGACTGAATTACAGACAGAAACAGGAGGAAAAATAAAATAAAATTTTAACAGTTTAATCAAACTATGAAAATCATACTGACATTACAACAGCGCTGTGCAGATGAGTAAAGGGTGTGTGTGTGTGGTGTCAGGTGGACACAGCCAGTGAGGTGGAGGAGCTGGACATCGACGTGGCCCCGGCGCCGTATACGAGCAGCAGAGGAGCAGCCAAACTCCAGGTGTTTATTGCACGATACAGGTACGGATCACATGTTCAACCTGAAGACGTTCTGGTCATGATTGTACGTCGATGAAATAACGTCCCTGTGAACTGTCTCTGTGCAGCTATAATCCTTATGATGGCCCGAACGACAACCCGGAGGTGGAGCTTCCTCTGACGGCGGGCGAATACATCTATGTGTACGGGGACATGGACGACGACGGTTTCTACGAAGGTGGGGCTGGTGTGGGTGTGTGTCCTTAATGGGTGTGTGTCTTTACCGAGTGTGTGTCCTTACCGGGTGTGTGTCTTTACCGAGTGTGTGTCCTTACCGGGTGTGTATTCCATCTACTCACTGCTTTAATGTGTCTCCGTCCAGGTGAGCTCATGGACGGGCGCAGAGGGCTGGTCCCCTCCAACTTCGTGGAGCGAGTTTCGGACGATGACGTCATGAGTTCTCACCACCCAGAGGCTGTGGACGTTTCCCATAATTCCCTGCTCGACAGCAGCCTGCACAGTGCCAGCCACCAGCATCACCTCCACGCCGTTGTAAGCGCCTCAGAACGGACAGAGGCCTCCGCCGCTTCCGGTCCCACCCCCGCCCCCTCAGATCCAGCGCCGGCCTCCACTGTCCCCGCCCCCCTCACCAACGGCCTGGATGTGGATCTGGAGGAAGTGGGAGTGGACATTGTGCCTTACCCACGTAAGCTCACCCTCATCAAGCAGCTTGCCAAGAGCATCATCATCGGCTGGGACCCCCCGCTGGTGCCGGCGGGGTGGGGTAACGTGTGGAGCTATAACGTGTACGTGGACCAGGAGCTGCGGCTCAACGTGCCCTTCGGCGCCCAGACCAAAGCAGTGCTGGAGCGCCTCGACATCAACCTCAAGGCCTACCGTGTGTCGGTGCAGAGCCTGACGGAGAAGGGCCTGTCGGACCAGATGCGCTGCAGCATGCTGGTTGGTCGGGACGTCTGCGTGGCGCCCACACAGCTCCGCGTGGACCGCGTCACTGCCACCTCTGCCAACCTGACCTGGTTGCCCAGCAACAGTAACTATGTGCACATTGTGTCCTTGAACGAGGAGGAGTGTGAGCTGGTGAAGGCTGGCTGCTACTCGCTGTGCCTCAATAACCTCCTCCCCAGCCTGCAGTACACGCTCAAGGTGGAGGCGCGGCCACACCGCACACCATGGGAGTTACCCGTAGAGCGGCGGGAACATCGGAGCACCACCATCACCTTCAACACGCTGATGGCAGGTCAGGACCCAGGGCTCAGTAAAGGTTCCCACGGTAACCAGAGCTGTGCATACAGACCATAAACACAGACGCAGGAGGAGGAGCTTATTAAAGGGTCACATGGGCAGGGTTAGTCCAACCAAAGGCCAAACGTTCCTGAACTTACATCCGTGAATTCCACAAACGTAGAACGACTCGACACTTTTACACTCGTCTGTTTTATTCATTATGTAAATGATGTAAAGTTCCTTCAATGACGAACGTGTTTGTGACGTATTTAATCAGATAAACCTCAGTTTTCAGTGTCCATGTTCAGACAAACGCTGTGCTCAGCGTGGGGGCAGTCCAACGGCTGTGAACTTTCAGCTTATTCATGAACTTCAGGCGAAATAAAAGTCAAAATAACAGACAAAGCAGCTGTTTAATAGACCCTGAAGGTTCCCTCTGAGAACTTTATTATGTCAGAACTAAAACAGTTCATATCAGATTATTTATTTTTATTAATGACCTGATGATCAGATCATATGTTCAGATCTGACCAAATATATATGCAGAAATGTGCATATTTAAGGATGCCTAATTTGCATAATTACTATATGTTTTTCATACTAATGTAAATAATCAGCTGAGGACGTTTCCTGTTTGTTCTTTTAATACAACTTTTACACATTTTATTTCTAACATGAGGCTGATTTTTGTCAAAATACTCAGATGTTCTGGAACCAAAAATATTAGACGTTGTTCAGTGTTTAAAGTCTAATAATAATAATAATAATAACTTTATTTTATAGCACCTGTACAAACTGCTTTACAGAGTAAAAAATGGCACAACAGCAAGATGTAAACACAGATACTGAAGCATCATGTATGATAATATAATAATATCTAATAATAATAATATAATAAAGAAAATGTAATGATAATATTAATAAAGAAAATCTAATAATGATAATATAATAAAGAAAAGATAATAATGACAATATTAATAAACAACAGGATCAAATTAAAAATTCCACATTCAGAGGAAACATAAAAGCATGTTTCTAAAAATGTCTTTAAGAAGTGATTTAACAAACGTCACTTGTTCCACTGATGGTCTGACATTGGTTTGTTTCTGGTTTCTTCCATGGTTGTCATGATCGTCATGGTTACCGCCACTGCCTCAGGTCCTCCTGATGCTCCTCTGGATGTCCAGCTGGAACACGGCCCCTCCCCTGGCATCGCCCTCATCAGCTGGCTGCCCGTCACCATCGACGCCGCAGGGACGTCCAACGGAGTCCGAGTCACTGGCTACACCATCTACGCCGACAAGAAGAAGGTACGAGCCCCAGATTCCACACCTCCCACCTCTGACCCCGTCATGATCAGCTGATGTGTTCGACTGTTCTGTCTTTAACGTCTGAGCTCCTGTTCCAGTTCCACAGAAACAGTAAAAGCATAAACGTTAAAGGAACAAAAGCCTTTTTTTGTTTCATTCACTGGATCCATCTGAGCTCCATATGAAGAACGAATGGAACCCCACCATCTCCTGTGTGTGTGTGTTTCATGTCCTATGTATGTTCTCCTTGTCGTGCAGGTTCTGGAGGTGTCCTCCCCCACGGCGGGCAGCGCCCTCCTGGGTCCATCTCAGATCCAGTCTCTCCAGGCGGCGCAGGAGCTCACCGTCCGCACCACGTCCGCCCACGGGGAGTCCTGCGACTCCCTGCCCGTCAACGTGCCGTCCAAGCTGGCTGCCATCATAGCGGGCCCGGCCGTCACCCCCCCGGCTGTGCCGACCACACCCCCGCCCTGCGTCCCC
This sequence comes from Maxillicosta whitleyi, assembly GCA_029822895.1. Lineage (NCBI taxonomy): Eukaryota > Metazoa > Chordata > Actinopteri > Perciformes > Neosebastidae > Maxillicosta > Maxillicosta whitleyi. The sequence continues at coordinate 2,255,830 of JAPSES010000044.1, read as the reverse complement.
GTAAGCCTGCCCTCCCCCGTCATGTACGGGAACTCTGCTGCCAAAGTGTCCGCGCTGCCCGGCGCTCTGCCGTCCAACCCTCACACCGCTGCTCTCACAGTGGACGCTGCTGCCAACGCTCTGCTCGCCAACGAGCCACTCCTGTCGGCCTCGTACGCCAAGGCCTGGGCCGACCCCTCATCGGCCGCCGCTCTCACTGTCTGCGAGGCTGTACTGCCGGACGCCTCCACCATCAGTCCACCTGTAACCTCACCCATCCTCCAGGTACAGTCACAGTTCTATGTCCAGTAGAACCAAATAGAATAGAGTAGAATAGAACAGAATATAATAGAGCAGGTGTTTGTCGTCAGACCAACAGTGTAAATCTGTTTCCCACCAGATTAAAGCCTGTAAAAAACTATGTGAACCTTTAACATTTGACCCTTGACCTTTACCCAGTTTGATCTAACGTATGAATCCTTTTTCTTCATGTGTAGGTTAACATCACATCACCCATGGCCTCGCCCCCTCAGCCTCCTTCAGTAGCTCCACCCTCCCCCATCCAGGCTCCTGTACCGGCGGTGTCTGAGCCGCTCAGAGACACAGACAGCCCTGGAACCATCCGTCCTTTCCCGTCCATCACAGACTTCATTGAGGACCCCAGTGCCAAGCTCGGAATACAAGAGCGCGTCCCGAGCCCCCCCAAAGCGGCCATCACAGACCTTCTCAGACCACGTGACACCCAGATCATCAGACCCCCCAGCTCTTCGCCGCTGGAGTCAGAGGCGGAGGATGAAGAGGAGAACACACGCCTGGTGTCAATCGAGGAGTTCCTGAGACAAGACCAGGAGACAGCATACGGCAGGAGGCAGCAGGTGGGCACTATGAACACATGATGCACTATGGACACGTGAAGCACTATGAACACATGATGCACTATGAACACATGATAAACTATGAACACATGAAGCACCAACATTATTAACTTCATACACAAGCAGGGATTGATTTTTTTTAAGGTAGTAACAATCTCTTAAACTAAAGTTTGACCTAAAACACAGAGTTCATCCAAATGTTCTTGTTTCATGAATGAATGAATGAATATGCAGCTGATGTCATGAAATCTACTGAATGAATACATTGTTTTTATTTTTACATTACATACATGTTCATACATTAAATGACAACAATAGAACCACAGTTCTAATGAACAGAGCTCTGTTGAATACAGCTGAGTTTAGTTTAGCTTGTGTCTCTGTTCTAACTGGGTGCTGTATGTTCTGTATGTTCCATGTATGTTCTGTGTGTTCTGAATGTTCTGTGTACTGTACATTCTGTGTATGTTCCATGTGTGTTCTCCAGGGTTACTGCAGAGGCCTGGTAGAACCTCAGAGTGATTACCAGGCAGACAACAGCCGCTCAGACCTGTCTGACATCTTAGAGGAGGAGGAGGAGGATCTGTACTCGGACCACCTGGGTGACGCCTCCACCAGAGGATACACCGTGGGACTGAACCGGCTGAAGGTACCCAAGCAGACCTGAACACACGCCGAACCAGAACCAGAACCCTGTGCTTCATCTGTGCATGTTCTCCTGCTCTGTCACGGTCTTATTTCCGTTGTTTAATCACTTCTGTTTTCTTTCTTCTTTCCTCTCCATGACCTGGTTGCTTTTTCTGCACTTCCCTTATTTTTCTTACACATGTGATTTACTGTGTGCCCTTCACACCCCCACCTTGCCGGCTTTGACCTTTGACCCCTGTAGTCATGTCGAGTGGAGACCCCAGACAGCGATGAGGAGGTTCTGGAGCGCATCCTGAAGCTGCCTCCTCAGATCTACCACAGTAAACAGCTGTGTAGCATCCCCGAGGTGACGGAGGAGGAGGACAGCAGCCAGGAGGACCCCCACCACGGCCCGCCTCGGCCACGCCCCAGCCACGCCCACTTGCACCGCGCCCCCCAGCACCACTCCCATCACCCCCACGTCCCCCCACAGCACCATCATTTCAACAGGGTTCCCAGAGCCCTGACCAAAGAGCCTTCACCCCGACACAGCATTCCACAGGTCAAGCCCAAGGTCCAGCACCGCGTGCACTATGCCGACACCGTGGACACCATTGGTTACCACGACGACGACGTCGGCCCATATGAAGGCTCCACCAGCCACCGGGTCTCGGCCCGTCCTCCCCCGCCAAACCCCCACAGAGCTCTGATCGGAGGGCTCGGGGACCGCCTTAGGAGGGAGGCCATGCTCCGGAGCCAGAAGGCCGCTGCGGGCATCCCGGGGCATGGCCTCCCCCCACCGAGACCCCACCCAGTCAGTAGAACGATGCGGTCTGTCAGGTCGCCCACTGGCCGCGAGATGGAGATCGACGTAGAGTACGGAACTGACACCGAGGAGGCCACGGGCTACAGCACCGGGGGAGCGGTGGGGGAGCAGATGAGCTCTGAGTGGTGGGTGGAGGGGGCGCAGATGGAGCACAGCAGACCCCCCCACCGACGGGGGCCCAAGCCCGAGCCAGTAGGAAATATCACTGCAGGCCAGCAATGGGTGTGTTACCACACCCCCTGCCCCCCCTTCGTAGTGTGAACCTCCCCTCCACAGCTCAGTAGACTACAGCATCCCAGATTTCCCATATGGGGGGGGGTTATGTTATGTTATGTACCGAGGTTCCACTGGAGGCGTTTTTACACCTGTTCATGGACTTTGGTTCAGTTTTGACCATGTGACCTTCTATAAATACATTGAGGGCGTGTGTTCTGGACCAGTTCACGTGATGTTTACCTTTTAATTGGGTCAGACTATTTAAGGCTGGACCAGGACCAGGATGTGATCCTGTGGGGGGGGGGGG
>JAPSES010000044.1:2204466-2215199 GCA_029822895.1 Maxillicosta whitleyi | reverse complement strand
TCACGGGGAGAACATGCAGACTCCACACAGAAAGAACCAATGGTCCTTCTTGCTGTGAGGCATGAGCGCTAACCACTATGCCACCACATGCTGCCCATTGGGCGGGAGCGTTAAGGGTCTTGCCCAAGGACCCTCACTGGCACCTTAGTTTTTGCATGTGTTGGCGACCCCATGCATCCCAGGCCATGATGTGAGCAGCCAGTCAGCTGCTCATTTTTTTTCTCATTTAGTGATAATGGGTGAAAAATAGTGACTGGGGGAAGATTGCTGGTTTGAGACCCAGGTAGACCCTTGGGAAAGGTCCTTTACGCTATACATCCTTATGTCTGTAGCCATAAGGGGGCAATGTTTCATTGTGCTGGTCCCAAGCCTGGATAAATACAGAGGGTTGTGTCAGGAAGGGCATCCAATGTAAAAAAAAAAAAAAAAAAAATCTGTGCCAAATTGACATGTGAATATGATTTCCTGTGACACGACCCCTGATGGAAAAGCCGAAAGGATCATTCAGTGATAATGGGTGAAATGTGTATTTGATGACATCAACACACACAGACATGATGACATCAGCTGGGTCAATGCCAAAATAAGCTGCAGTGTGTACAAGGCGGTGGGGCTTGTGCCTGGAGCCACCTGTTTACGTTGTTTTTATAATAGAAAATGAGAAGAAAATGTCCTCTTTCTTTTTTTTTTTAACCAATTTTTTTGTACCATTTTTCAGGAAGAACTTAACTTTAAATGTCTGTCCATTAATCATCATTGTTATATGTAATAAAGATCTAAAACAGTCTGAAAAATGTTTTAATCATATTTATCATGCAAAACAGATGTACATGTACGTGACGAAACAAATATACCTTTTTGACTGTTTTCCATGTATTCATACATTTGAGTTCGTCTAGGTCATTGTGTGTCTGTGTTCTTATTTTCAGTTCTTTCTTCTCATTTTTATTCTGTGCAATATTCTCTGTAATACTGAAAATACAAATATCAGTGAGTTATAAAAACCACAAAAATACAGATTAAAAATTTACCAAAAAGGGGGGGGGGACGACAAAGAAAACACACTCATCAAACATTCCAGAACAGCACAGTCACTATTATATACAACTGTTTTGATAATTCACCACTAAACTTTCACTAAAATGCTGCTAAATGTATAAAAACTCACCATCTCTCTCTCACTGACTGCTCTCAACTACTCTAAGCCCCGCCCCCACCCCCAGCAAATCCAGACCTCTCCCCTAATGAAAAAAAAAAAAAACGATTTCAGCTCAAATATGACATTTGGATTGTGTCAGTGGCTGAAGCGTTTAGGGTTGGGTTCATGTGAAAGACAGTGGATGTGAAAGGTAGCACTGGTGACACAAGCGTCTACAAAGGGTTAAAACAATGAATGTGTTCAGAGTCTGCTTTAGAACAGCACTAAATAGAACATGTCCGGACATAAATTTTGTTATGATGTGGTGCTGTGTAAATAAAATTTGACTGTTTGAGACTAGGATCCACAAATCATCTAACGCTCCTGAATAATTCACCACCGGTCCAACAGAGGTCAGTAATGAGTCTGTTCACAGCAGGTTCAATAAAAGGATTGGTTTGGACCTTAGTAATAATAATATAATAATAATAATAATAATATCAGTAATAATAATAATAATAAGAAGAAAATAACTACTAGCAATGGTAATAATAATAAGAATAATACATCATTCTTCCATGTTTCTTGTCCTCTGTTTTCAGCCTCATTATGATGTTGGAATTCTTCTCACCATCGTCCTCGCCATCCTCACCATCATCCTCATCTTCGCTTTCCGATACAAATGCAAATCCAACAGAACCTGGGTGAGTAATAGAACCAGCAGAACCTGGACCGCTGGTACCGTTACAGACTGTTAAAGCTGTTCTGTCTCGGTCCAGGACTCGGTCCATCAGCAGACCATGAGAGCCATAGGTCGACTGGAGACCAAGACCTATATTTCCCAGGGCTGTTCCGGGTCACAGCGCCACCGCGGGGCTTGGGGGTCGGCGAGCAGCAACTCCAGCCCGGTGTGCGCCATCTGCCTAGAGGAGTTCCAGGACGGACAGGTGGGAGGGGGCGGGGACTAGACTCACAGCCACCCTGTCAGGACTGGTTCTCACATGGTGTCTGGTGTTTTTTAGGATCTGAGGATCATCTCCTGCGCTCATGAGTTCCATAAGGACTGCGTGGACCCGTGGCTGCTGCAGCACCGGACCTGCCCCCTCTGCATGCACAACATCATGGGTAGGACGGGGGCCATCAGAGGACCGTCCAAGTCTCTGTCGACCTGATGAGGATTCTGGGGTCAGATTTAATTAATGCCAGTGGTTCTGTTGAATGACCTTCAATGTGATGCGTGTGGTCATGTGATCCACAGGAGCCGAGCGTCAGACCCAGAGGAGGCTCCAGCAGAGTCCGGACCAGACCCAGGGCTTCCTGCAACACCAGGCCTACAGCGGCCCCCACAGCCACGCCCTGTCCCAGCACACCATCCCCTTCTCCATGAGGCCCCATTACCCCCGCGGACCGTCCGGACCCTACCCGTCCCTGGGCCACTACAGCGGCTCTGCCCCCATGGACTCTCAAGCTCTGCGGGTTCTGGCCGGTCGGCCCCTGGGCTCCGGCTGCGGGTACCACCTCCCTGCCGAGGGGCCCGGTCGGCCCCACAGATTGGGGGGGAACTGCAGGACATCCACGCATCACTACCCCCCCCGGCGGTCGTGCCACGCCTACCGGACCTCCTGTCCGGCCCAGCGCAGCGTGTCTAGCTCCCGGCTGCATCACGGCGCTGCAACGCCGTCTCGGGGCATTCATGTCCACAGCCGGCAGGACGAGGGCAGCTGCTCTGGCGGCAGCTACCACACAGAGCGCAGCGGGTACCTGGCCGACGGCCCCGCCAGTGACTCCAGCTCCGGACCCTGCCACGGCTCCTCCAGCGACTCAGTTCTGAACTGTACCGATGTGTCGCTGCAGGGCGTCTACGGCAGCTGGTCCACGTTCCGCAGCTCTCTGAGCAGCGACTACGACCCGTTTGGGTACTACGGACCGGGCCCTGGCCGGGCTCCACGCAGGAACAGCCTGGAAGCCCAGGCCCGACCCAGGTCTCTGGACTCGGTGATGAACAAGGCAGGTGGCGCTGACGAGCAGCCGCAGACGGTGTTCAGCCACATCCACTACCACCGCCACCAACACCACCACTATGAGGAGGGGGACCCTGGACCCCAGGGCCCAGGCAGAGGCTCTGACGAGGAGCAGGGGCCTGTGGCACCATTGGCGGCGCCTGCCTCGCATGGCCCAGAAAAGGACTCACCTAAGCACAGCCCCTGCCAGTGCCCAAAACCAGACCCCTCGGACCGGTCCAGTCCAGGGACAGAGGCCCATGACCGTGAGCCCAGTAGCCCCCTGAGCCCCCCAGGTCCCCCAGTGCTGGTGTCACCCCTTCCCTTACAGCTGCAGCCCTACTGCTGCCACCAGGGCCACGGCCACGCAGCAGCGCTGGGCCGGGTGGGGGGCTGTGTCCTGGACGGGCCCTCGGTCCGCTTTCACCAGAGCCTGGACCGGCAGGATGACCGCAGCATCCACATCCACTACAGCCAGGGCCCGGGTCCCGGGTTCTGCTGCTCCCCCCCGGCCCTGCTGCCTGTACCCCTCATCCTGGACTCGGCAGCCGTGGAGGACTGGCCCTGCTGCGCCGGGGCCCACGTGGTCTGGCAGAAGCGGGTGCAGCAGGCGCGTTCGGAGCCGCAGCTGTTGGGGCCTGGGGCCCCCATGGACCAACCCCCCTGCAGGTTCCACCACGGCCCCGACCGCACCACAGACATTTGTTTATACTGCCAAACATTTCACCACAATCAGGGTGAGTGTCCTCCGGTCACTGACCTTTTCTTTAGTTCAGTTAAAGCAGATCCTTAAAGCACCTGAACAGGCTCAGTCAGAACCTCACATCAAATAAGATCTCCTTCTATAAATCCAATGTTTACTGTGTATTAACTGTTTTTATCTGTTATGTGTTGTTTCTTCCTTTACTACAGTTTACTCTTTTGCATTTTCTGATATTTCTTTGTAGTTTTTTAAGTTAGTATTTTTCAGTCTAATTTTTGTGATTTTATGTTTCTGTTCTGTGCAGTTGGTAGAAGGTGTTTAGAACCATCAGGTGTGTGTGTGTGTCTGTGTGTGGTCATCTAAAACAGGTCTGTGTGTGTTTCCTCAGGATCAGAGGAGGAGTCGGGTGTATGAGAACTGGTTGCATCCCCATTTTCACGCTGCTACAGGAGCCAGAATGGACACGCCCCTTGCCATCAGGCCATGGCCACCTCCTCCACGTTTCCACCTGAATCGTTTCCTCAACTCAGATTCAAGGCTCACGTGACGACAAATACTTCAGACCAGAGTTGTCAAACTCCTGCTCAGGTTCCACATCCACCCAATGTGGTCTAAAGTGGATCAGAACCAGTCCAGTAAGAACACAGTAACATAGGAATACGAACAAATACAAAGTTTTAGAGTGACAAAATCACATTACATGAAAAACACATTCACATCAAAAACTATCCTTAAAAAATGTGAATAACATGAAGAACCATAAGTGTGATTTGACCAATATTCTGCCTCAATCCTAATTCATCCCTTGGCCCCTCCCCCCATTTTTGTGAAGGGGTAGGGGTGCCCCAATTCTCGATGAGTCGGAGGGGAGGGTCTAAGGGGGAGGTGCAAGGGTGATGGTGTGTTTACTGTGGTTCTAGTGTGTTCTAGGTGGTATGTGTGTGGTTTATAGTTGATGTAAACAGAACCATGTGATGGTGTGTTTACTGTGGTTCTAGTGTGTTCTAGATGGTATGTGTGTGGTTTATAGTCACATCCATGACTGATGATGATGGAACAGGTCTGGAAGGGTCGGACCATTTAGAGGAGAAGGGCTGCACCACTACCCCTGAGAACGGAGGGGAAAGGGAGAGGGCTAAGGGGTGAGTTGGGCTTGGGCCTAAAACTTACAGATCACAGTGGATCTACAAATAATCAAAACACTTATACTGAGTTCACACACTGGTAAACATGTCCATATGTGATCACCTGTATGTGATCTGTTCCACACAGTGTGAACAGCACTAATCTGACCCAGACCACTTTCATATGTGGTCCTAAATCTGATCCAGACCACTTTCATATGTGGTCCTAATTCTGATCCAGATCTGATATTTTACAATGGGACTGAAGTCTGAACGGACATTTATCTGAACTTTATGTGAAATGAGACAAATGACACAGTTCTGTGTCTGGACCTCTGTAGTCCATGTGGGTCACTTCAGGACCTCTGTAGTCCATATGGGTCACTTCAGAACCTCTGTAGTCCATGTGGGTCACTGCAGGGTCACATTCAGTTCATATTAAAAGCTGATAGGTCATATTTGATGTTGAATATGAACGAACACATAAAAGTGTGACCTGTGCGTTCAGACCTGCTATGGGCGGAGCCTCAGTAACTGAATATTGGTAAAAATTCACTGATTTTTCAACTGAACTTCAACTTATTTCAGGGTTTTCATGTTATTCCTTTTTTGGCACATGGTAGTTTGTTTATGTTAATATTTTTCATGTAAATTTACTTTTAAATACTAAAAAAAAAACCAAAAAAAACCTTACATTTCAGAAAATTTGAGTTTAATTAGACTGTAACTAAAAGGAGTTTGATATTCTACAAATTCACCCCACGGGCCGGACCGGACCCGTCAGAGGCCGGTTTTTGTCCGGGGGCCGTAGGTTTGACACCCCTGCTTTTGAAGCCTCCCTGGTCGTGTTTCGTATCTGCTTCCATGAGATGATCTGAGGTCTGGGTAGAGCGCCGCAAGGGAAACGACTCCACCTACATGTGGGGAAGAGCCTCCGTGTACCGGGTTCATCCTGTAGGTACCAGGAAGAATGTTCTGGATCCGGTGCCCAGGCTCCATCTCTGTATCCTCACTCTTCCATCAGGTCATAGAACCTGGCAGTACCAGATCCATTGGTTCCATGACTTGCTGGTTTTGTGATTTACTCATTTTCATAATATCATCCATTCCAAAACTAAAACATGTTCCAGTTTAACTTTAACTTTAAGACTCAGAGACACTTTTGTGTCGGTTCACTAGTGTATTTTACTCCTAATTTATCAGCAGTTATTATATTATATAACACATACAAGGAATTTGGCTTTTTTCTCTCACAATTTCATCATAAACAATCACACTTAAATATAAATGAACATTCAACTACAAACAAGGAAAAGAGTTAAATAAATAAAATAAATCTAAACAAAGGTGTAGACGTGCACACAGATCAAGTACACAGATGTAAATATCATCCTTTGACGTAAATCCTGTTGAGTTTCCTGGTACTGCCAGGTTGTGCTGTAACCTGATTGGTGTTGGAGGTCCTGGGGCCCCGCCCCCTGGTCTGTGTTGTCCTACCTCAGCTCCGCCTCTTCACCTGCCTCCACCCGGCCCTTAAAGGTACTGCTGTAGTGACTGTTGTTGTTCTCACATCCGTGTAGCTTCATAAACTCATCCAGGCATTTCCATGGCGACAGAACGGCGGATCCTCGGCGTGGGCGGAGGCGCCGGAGCCTCGCATGGGCCTGGTTTTCATTATTTCAGTAATGGCAGCTGTTTTCAACATGTTTGTCTTTTTTTAATCATTTTCTGTTCAGCTTTTTGTTTTCGTCTGTAATTTTGTTTCTTTCAAAATGAAACCGGTTTGACTGAATTATGTCGATGTCATTACAAGCTACGGTGTGGTTCCTGTCTGTAAATGGTCCTGACGGGTCAGAACCAGCGTCACATCAGGACCGTGAACGCCACATCCTCATCTGGTCTGTCCTTGGACCAGGACATGTCCTTCCTTTGTCTTCCAGCAACCGAAGCTCAACAACAGGGATGTCAAACGGGTTCTAGTTCAGGTTCCACGTACAACAGAATATGAGACACAATCCAACAGACGTTTGGTTTGAGTTGAAGTGAAATATGAAACACACACACACGTAGAACCCAGGCTCCTGTCGTCCAACAGCAGCTTTAAAGATGAATGAAGTCATGTGACCCTTCAAGGTCACGGCTCCAAATCAAAGCCCATATGTGACTTGTTTCTATTACCAATAGTCATCAGTTCAATATGTTCAACTGTTTTATCATTCAAACACGTGTGTGTTATGAACCAATGAGGATTTAATGAAAACATGAAAATTTCAGTTAGTTCAACTCGCCTCAAACATGTTCAACAAATAAGTCATTCTGACGTTTTCAGCGAAAAAGAACAGAATAAGAACAGATGAACAGCTGATCCCAAACGTCCATCGAACCCTGGGCCCACATTCATTCATTCATTCATTTGTTAATTCGTTCGTTCATTCATTCGTTCATTCCAGTTTTATTAAGGACACAGATACTAGGTCCACAGGATGAGACAAAAAAAACATGCACAATAAAAGGAAAAGAAACAGCATATATTTATACATTACTTTGATATAAAGGCTCGTTCACCAGTTTGACCACATATTCAACCTAAACCTGACAGAATGAACAATGGGCCAGACTGGGATAGACTAGGACAGACTGGGATAGACTAGGACAAACTGGGATAGAATAGGACAGATGGGGACAGAATAGGATAGACTAGGACAGAGTGGGACAAAATACGACAGACTAGTTCCTACTAGGCCAGACTAGGATGGACTGGTACAGACTAGGACAGACTGGGATGGACTGGGACAGAATAGGATGGACTAGGACGGACTGGGGCAGACTAAGACTTACTGGGACAGATTAGGACAAACTGGGACGGACTAGGATGGCCTGGGACAGACTTCTACAGCTGAGTCTAAGGATTTCATACCTCTGATGAATGAATAAATAAAATGCCGTAGTGCAGTAAACAAACGTGTCACTAGAACACATCAGTGTATTCATAGAGTCCTTGTAAACGCACATCAGCGTGTGTATGGGTCTGTTTCACAGCTGACAGGTCCAGTGGATCTACAAGTAAACACAACCTTTAATAACAGGCACAACCTTGGAGTAATTACACTGAGTCATCTGAAGACATTTCCTGTTTCTCATACTTCTTCAGGTTATCCACATTTTATTGTGAAAGGATCGTTTGTAAATGTAAATATTTTCATCATTTAATTGACATTTTTTCACATTAAACCAAACATTATTTATAGGTTATTTAGCTATTAGGGTCAAAGGTTATTTTCCCTGTTGTCATATTGTGTTGTACGTGTCCCCTGAACACCCACTGGTGATATTTTTAGTGTAATTTTTGCACTTTTTAGTCAGATCAGACCATCTGGTGGGCCTTATGTTTGACCCCCTGCTCTACAAATGTTCATGTACGGTGTAACCTTTGTAGAAAAATGCAAAAACTGGAGTAAAGCCTGGCTGGGTCTGAGAGGATGAGCCCAGACGCATCAACCACACAGTTCCACACCTGGTTCTGCAGCAGTTCCACATTGGACTGGTAGAACAGGGTCATTAGTCTCTTTTCCATTGAGCCTCAAATGACATGAATATAACTTGCACATAAAAAAGAAAAATGAGAATTTTGCCAAAATTCAGTTTTCTGTGAAAAGTTTTTGATGTTTATGGAATGACTTCTTCTAACATCTACCAGAAGAAAGGAACTAATCAGCACATTTGGACTAAATGGACAAACCTACAGGACACACTTCTGTTTAGAAGACATTTAAGACATATGGGACAGTTTAGGACACATGTCCAATGGAAAAGGGACTAATGATGGAATTTAATACTGTTTATAATTTGCTGGTTTTAGTGGGTGGATCAAAATTTTAAAAATCATTGAAAAATGAACAACTTTTGAATTTCGACCTTAAACAAATTGTGAAAAACCATCTGAGCTTTAATAGTCAGTCTGCCCCCCCACCCAGATACCAGAGGGTCCCGCCCACAGGACGAGGTCCCAGCACATGTGCCTTATTTGTCTGATTCTGGATCAACCCCACAAGGTTTATGGTCAAAAGCGCTGGTTTTGTGGCCATGGGCGTGGCCGCTGGTGTTGGCCACAGCCTCTCGTACTCGTACCTCAGCTGAAAGCTTGTCCTCGGTCCTTCAGACCAAATGTCCAGCTTCCCTTGAACTGAGATGGAAATGACTGAACTGTCAGCAGCACTTTGGCTTCAGAGTTTAGAGAAAACCTTCAAACCCATAGTATTAATGAAAACCACCACAGAAAGAGCATTTCCTGTTCCACACCGTTAACTTTGTGTTGTGTTTGTGTTGTTGTTTTTTGTTTTGCAACAATAATGAGCTGAAACTGCCTTTTTCAAATCCCTCCAGAACCATAAGGGATAAGTCAGTATATTTTGGATACTTTGTACAAAAAGAGAACAACAGAAACAGAAAAATGAAATAGTGTTGTATTTTATATATAATAGAACATTTCAATATAGTGACATGTCACTAATATATTTATTTACTAATATATTTATCCATTTTGTCCAGGTCTGAAAGTACTTTCTGTATAGACTGTTTCTTTGTGGAAACTGATCAGTGCCATCGCAGATGTATCGACCTGTCTTCATTCCAATTATATGCAAATAAATTATTTTGAAATAAGACCTTTGTATCTTGCTCAGTTTGTTGCTTCATTTCTGCAGGTTTTCCATGTGTATATTACATCGTTATTATTGCCCCGCCCACAGAAGTGGAGGAGGGGCCTGTTGTTTATCTGTTGCTAGGTAACCCACTACAATGATGATTCTATGTTTCTGAGCAGACTAGCATAAAGCTACTGTTCAAAATGACGCATATCTGCCAAAATATTGGTCCGATCAACTTATCGTTTTCATTCATCTGTTCATTGATCATTCCATAAGATTGATAAACTAAAAGTCAACTTTTTATGGAGTTCGAGTGATGAGTTCATTTCCCTTTTATAATATAGGATTATTATTATTATTATTGTTAATGTTGTTGTTAAACAAGGCAGATGTTCAGAGTTGTGGAAACTACAGAGGAATAAAGCTGATGAGCCATACAATGAAGGTATGGGAAAGAGTAGGTGGAGCTAGACTGAGGACGGACATGATCGTTTATGAGCAGAAGTATGGTTTCATGCCAAGAAAGAGTACTACAGATGCAGTATTTGCTTTGAGGATGTTGATAGAGAAGTACAGAGAAGGTCAGAAGGAGCTGCATTGTGTCTTTGTAGATCTGGAGAAAGCTTCTGACAGGATATCCACAGAGGAACTATGGGACAGGACATGTATGAGGACTGTAAGACAGTGGACAGGAGATGTGCTGTAGGTGTGACAGAGGAGTTAAAGGTGATAAATAAATAAATAAAATAAAAACATTTATTCACCTGTGGAACGGATAGGACTGAAAAAACAACATCCAATCATTTTAAGCAGCCCATCAAAATGATTGGATGATGACATGTCAGTCATTGTCATACATAGTCACTCTTTTATTCATGCATAATTCATGAATAGAAATTAACATGAAGTATGCATGAGTAAAAGGATTGATGATCATGATAATGTATGAAATGAATGAAAGAAGGAATAAAGATAATAGCATGAAAAGTGACTTATGTTTGTTTCCATGTTCCAGTAAAATTCTAATCCGTTCTTGTTTTCACTGCCATAACCCCCCACTTTTATCTCTTCAACTTTCGGAGGGGCAACTACACATCCCCTCCGACCCCTACCATCGGGGAA
>JAPSES010000044.1:2188772-2198978 GCA_029822895.1 Maxillicosta whitleyi | reverse complement strand
ACGTTAACTACATCTTAAATACATATTAAGTACATGTTAACTACGTCTTAAATATATGTTGAGTACATATTAAGTATGTTAACTACATCTTAAGTACATGTTAACTACATCTAAAATACATATTAAGTACATGTTAACTACATCTTAAATACATGTTGAGTACATATTAAGTATGTTAACTACATCTTAAGTACATGTTAACTACGGCTTAAGTACATGTTAACTACATGTAAACTTTATCTTAAATACATGTTGAGTACATATTAAGTACATGTTAACTACATGTTAAATACATGTTAAATACATGCTAGCATATGTGCTAAGTCAATGCTGTTTGTGCCTCCAGGCTCCATACGTGGATGTGATCTGTGTCAACAGTTACTTCTCCTGGTACCATGACCCCGGTCACCCTGAGGTCATCCCCATCCAGCTCAACACCCAGTTTGAGAACTGGTACGGAAAGTACCAGAAGCCCATCATCCAGAGCGAGTACGGGGCGGACGCCGTTGCAGGACTTCACAGTGTAAGAGTTGGGTTTTAACCACTGTGTCTCTGAACTAACCATGGGGTCAGAGGTTAATGCTGTGTCCGTTGTGTGTCAGGATCCACCGGTCATGTTTACGGAGGAGTACCAGACCACCGTCCTGAGGCGCTACCACGCCGTCTTCGACCAGAAGAGGAAAGAGTACGTGGTTGGAGAACTCATCTGGAACTTCGCAGACTTCATGACGGCTCAAGGTAGATGTGGGACTAAAGGGTTAACCCGGGTCAGCTCAGGGTTTACACTTAGCACATCAGTCTCCATGGTAACAGAGCAGGGTCTGCCCTGGGTAAGCTCCACCCACTGACCCTCATGACCAATCAGCTCTCTAGAACAGGGCTGTCCAATTCATTGTTCAGGTTCTACATTCAAACCCATATGATCTAAAGTGGATCAGAACCAGGACAATAAGAACAGAATCAATTAGAAATAAGGACAAATCCAAACGTTTGTGTTTTTAGAATTTAAAACAAAACATTAAAGTATGAAAATGTTCCCTTCTACAAACTGAAAAATATGAACCATGAAAACCTGGTATTTATTCATATAAATAATGGGACCAGTATTCAGAGTTCATCATATACACATTTATTCGAACGTCCTCATACATTTAATAACAGACTGAATATTGGAACTGTTCCACTGATTATATGAATACACTTATTCACATTATTCACATTATATGTTCAAAGATAGTTTGTAAATGAAAACATTTTCATGTAATGTTACTGTTTTTCACTAAAACAAAGATAGTTTGTATTTGTCCTTATTTCTAGTTTATTCTGTTCTTATTGTCCTGGTTCTGATCCACTTTAGATCATATGGGTCTGAAAGTAGAACCTGAACCAAACTGACACAGATTAAAACAGACATAATATGTTCCAGTTTGTGGGTTTAGTTTAGTTTTCATTTAGTTTCTTAAAACTTCTGAAGCTCATTAAGGCTGGATCTGAGGAGTTCATGTATTTAGTATTTACCTGGTCTGTGTGGGTCTGATGTAGTCTGTGAGGGACTGATGTGGTCTGTGTGGGTCTGTTGTGGTCTGTGTGGGTCTGATGTAGTCTGACGTGGGTCTGATATGGTCTCTGTGTGCCTTGTGGTGCATTCAGGGGTCACCCGGGTGGTAGGGAATAAGAAGGGCATCTTCACGCGGCAGCGCCAGCCCAAGGCAGCGGCGTTCACCCTGAGGGAGCGCTACTGGAGCCTGGCCAATCAGACGGGGATGCTGCCTCCGTGGACCAGGTACCCCTGCTCCCTGTGATCCGGGGGTCCGACCCAGACCCCAGGAGGGTCTAATGTGTGGACGTGGACCAACAAGGACCTTCGACAGAGGCTAGAAACTCAGGAGTTTGTCCTTTGAGTGATGTGAAAACAGAACAGATGAGAATTTCAGGTGCCCTCAGGAACATGGGACTTTCCACTTGTGAATTCTAAATCACCAGTGTGTTGTGTTCAAGTGCTTTGCTTGTTGTAAGGAAATGACAAATGTCTGACAGTTTATCAACCTGATACTGGAGTCAAAGTTTCAGGACGTGTTCATTCATCTAATGCAACACTTTTAATGTTTTTGTCAAATGAATAAAAACTTTACAAAAGGATAATGTGAAAAAACAAGCCAGAAAAATGACAAAAAAAAAGAACAGAAACAGCCAAATTCATCAAAAAGAATTTTAAAAATCTACAAAAATAACAAACCCAATAATGTAAATAATCATCTAACAGCAGAATGTTAATAAAACAACCGCTTAGCGCCGACAAGGAATGCACCGTTCCTCTATTGAAAAGGTCAAAGGTCATTTTCACCTGGTATTAAAGGTTTCTGGTTCTCCAGTGGAAAATCCGATGTGAGAGGGTGTTGGTGTAGCATAATTCCAACAGCACCTGAAAGCAGCGTGCGTCTGTTTTTGTCCTGTTTTATCACGTGTCAACCTCGTGTTTTACTGCAGTTTTTATGTAACTTTAATCCAAATGCTGAAACAAATCCTATTTTTGTGCAATAAAAGGATGAGATGAATCTATGAAACTGAACCCAAGGCTCAGGCTGGTTCTGTGACAAGGTTTGGTTCTGCTGCTGGTTCTGAACAGTTAACATTAGAACCCATGGAGTTGATCTGTGACAGGTTTACTGGAGATGATGATGGTGTTTCCATGGTAACTACGGAGCCTCTGAACATCCATATATGGTCCTATATGATGACCATAAACAGATGCATAACTGTATTTATTTCCATATATTGATAGAATTAATGGATCAACAGTATTAAAGAGTTTAACCCAGTAGATGGTTCTGGTTTTTAAGGGTTAACTGTAAATACAGGGCTCTGGGTGGGATGAAGAGACATTTTCCTAATTTTTTAAGTATTTTGCCATATTTTTTCATTTTCATCTGCTGTCTCCATCTTCAGTTCTGATTCCAGGACACGTTCACTGTCACTTCTTTTTTACCACATAATTCTTACATAGTGTCACAATAAGGTTCATAATATTTGTTCCATAGTTTCATTCATTTTCTGACACTGGACACTTACTGCAGTTGGAGTGAAAGAACCTGTTCCAGCTCAAACATTATGAACCACCGCAGTACTGACCCATGGAAGGATCCAGGTATTGGTGCAGTTCAGTCCACTAAGTGTGTCCTGGAACCAGAACCAAAGGGTCCAAACAGATGTGGGACTGTTTTTAATTTTCTCAATTTAAAAGGATTTTTCACTTTTATGACAGATTTGTTCCCCTTATTTTTAACTATTTTATTCATTTTACATGTTTTTGGTACATTTCATCCCATGAATAATTTGAGGTAAATCTATTTCACACCAATTATCCATCCATCATCTGCCGCTTGATCCGGGGTCGGGGGGCAGCAGCCTAAGCAGGGAGTCCCAGACTTCCCTCTCCCTGGGCACTTCGACTAGCTCCTCCGGCGGGATCCTGAGGGGTTCCCAGGCCAGAGACATAGTCTCTCCAGCAAGTCCTGGGTCTTCCCCGGGGCCTCCTGCCGGTGGGACGTGCCCTGAACACCTCACCAGGGAGGCGTCCAGGTGGCATCCTGATCAGATGCCCAAGCCACCTCATCTGGCTCCTCTCAACGCGAAGGAGCAGCGGTTCTACTCTGAGCTCCTCCCGGATGACTGAGCTTCTCACCCTATCTCTAAGGGAGATGGGGTGAGAAGCTCAGCTCAAGCTCAGAAGCTTTCACACCAATTATTTCCATGAATTGATTGGATGAGTGGATCAGCAGGTGTTCAGCTGTTCCATCAGTGGATGGTTCTGGGTGTTTAAGGCTTAGAACCCGGTTATATGTTCCTCACTTTACAAACACTTTATTTTAAAACCACTGCCTTCAAACTAAACAAACACTGATCAGATGTGTGATGAAGTGAAAAAACAAACATGTTTTAATCAAACTAATTAATCTGTCATGAACGTCTGAGGGATCCTAAACTGTCCACATCCTTGTACCATTGACCTTTGACCCTGTTGGTCCTGTTTGCCCAGCGTGGGCGTGGTCCCAATCTCAGCTGAATGAATGTGCTCCACAGGTGTTTTCAGAGGGAATGTTTTAATGGTAGATCATTTCCACATGACAATGACACAATTAAAAAGGTTTTTTTTATGTCAAACGTTTCCACAGTTTCCCTTAAGGTACGTCGGATTTCAACAGGTTCTTTTTTCACCCTCCTCCCGTTCATGTAACACTTGTCCATGTAAGAAAATACAGCATTTTAAAACATATTTGGCAACACAGAAGCAAACCCAGAACGCTTTCCTCCATAAAGAAATGGAATCAACAGTTTGTGCCGACACACGGATCCAAGCCTCCACCTTCACCTGTATGTGAAACGAACATGAGCCCAGTGTAACAGTCTGCAGAGACTGGACACAGAACCAGGACCAGCGGGACAACAGTCCCACACACTGTCTTCTGTGGACAGACGTGTCCGACCCAGACCAACACAAAGACCATCAGAGACGAGGGAGGAGCAGCCGTGGACTGGACTGGGCACTGGTACCAGAGATACCACTGATGTCAGTGGTAACTCTGATACCACCAGTGCCGGTACCAGTGCACAGTCCAGATGAAGGCCCGGTCAGTGGTGCCTCTGGTTCCAGTGGTATCTCTGGTTCCAGTGGTGCCTCTTGTCCCGCTGCTGCTGATTTGGATCTTTGGGAATGACCAATTGTTCAGATTTGATGCTTTGGACGGGGGGGGCGGGCAGTGGTGTCTGTTCCCATTCTTCCATTTCTGTTACTGTTGCTCGTCTTTGGCTCAAGGCCTCGTGTCAAACAGAAGGCACTTTTGTTGGCATTGGTGATGCAACGAACATGGCAGTTATACCTCGGGTTCAACAGATCTGTGAACGTGCGCTTGGCGTTCCTTATTCAGACTTTTCCACCTCGGATTGGACCTCCAGGCTCATGAACCTGTCTGAACTAATGCGCTCATCTAGTAGAACAGTGACAGAACTGAACGAAGCCGCAGGGCGCCTACGCTGACTCCGCCCACTGATCTAGCACAGTCATGTGACTTCCTTAATCAGTCCAACTGTGGGAAACATGGATGGTATGAAATGATCGACTTCTGCTCCTTCACTTTTCTATTTGAAGGTTTGGATCAGTTCTTCCTGATTTTTCTGACTGTTTTGACATGTTTTTGTACTTTTCGTCATAAATATCTGAGGTCCAACTGGTTTTACACCAACTCTGTGCATGTTCTGGTAGGACAAGTGGATCAGCAGGTGTGAAACTGTGCCATCAGTGGATGGTTCTGGTTCACGGAGGATGTTTGGGTCTTACTGGTTAAATCAGGGCAGTTGAACTCATTATAGTTCATGTGTGTGTGTGTGTGTGGGGGGGGGGGGACTGACATTTAAGAAACATAAATGCACGTTTCACAGGATTCTGCCTGAACTTTAATTAAAACCTGTGCATCTACACGAACGTGTGGAATATTGTTTTATTTATGCAGTTTGGACCCAACATCAGAACGTCACATGGTTTGTTTAAACATCAGGTTCATATTTGTGTTAAGGATCTTTTCTAAATGTAAATATGTTCCTTTTTATTTGACCACCTTCACTGTCATTTTGTACTTTTATGGAACCGATTGGAGTGGGCCCTTTGGTGGGCCAGTTTTGGCCCCCGGACTGTATGTTTGACACCCCTGGGTTAAATCATCACAGCTCATGACTGACCGGTAGTTGACAGACAATACTTTGACCCCCAAACCCCCCCCCACGACACCTGAACTACAGATGAACCAAGCAGACCCCCCCATGTGAGTGCGAGGTGGTAATACTAGGTAGGGAAATTCCAAAGGACTGGTGTTGAACTAAGGCCCCGCCCCCAGTGTCTGAGTTCACTCCACCCCCGTCACAACCTGACGTCATCAACCGTTGCCAGAGGCGTGTCACATGATCAGTTATAGTCCAGGTCAGGACGCGTCTGAACACGTCAGTGGGGATGTCCTCCCCTGGACTCCGGGGCATGCATGGGCAGCAGTGCCCCTCCCCTTCACTGTCTGCTGACCACAGTGTCTGGAACCCCACCGTCACGTTTGAGACACTGTCAACACATGGTTAGCTTTTGGAACATGGCGCCAACTCAAAAACAATTTAAAAAAGCCCAAATGGAAGTGAGCGTAAACAGAAAAACAAGCAAAACGCAGCAGTTTTCATGTTTACAAACATGATGACCTTTGACCCCATAAAGACCCAGTATCAGTTTCCAAAGGAGTTTTTCTTTATTTCTAAGCTTTTCCTAAGTGATTTATCACCATTTATCTAATATTATCCTCTGTAGTTTGTGTTTTTTAATTATAAATCCTGTATTTTCTATATTTATTTCATTGATCCTGTAGATGTTCATTTAAGTCAGATTAAAGTTGACATTTATTCTATATAAACAGATCAAACTGAATAAACTGTGTCTTTTTCATGAACTGAACATAAACCCAGTGTGTCCATCCACTGGTACTGATCCAATTACATCGGTTTTACTGGTGAATCAATGTTGGAGAAAATAATGGTGTTTCCATGGTAACTATGGAGCCTTTGAATGTCCAAATATGGTCATATCTGATGACCATGAAGAGATGAAGAACTGTATTTGACACTAATTATTTCCATGTATTAATAGAGTTATTGGATCAGCAGGTTTTAAATAGTTTAACTCAGCAGATGGTTCGGGTTTTTAGGGTTAACTGTAAATACAGGGCTCTGGATGGGATGAAATGAATTTTGCTCATTTTTTTCTTCACTTTTGAAGGAGTTGTTCACTTTTCTGCAATATTTCAAGCTTATTTAGTTCATTTTTTCCTCATTTTTCAAGTGTTTGCACCTTTTATCCATTGAATGGTTGAGATTTGGGTCTTCATGGGTTAAAATCATCACAGGAAGCCCCTGACTGACCTGGAAGTTGGCCCCCCCCAATCATCCACTGAACATGACGAGAACTAATGGGACCTAAGACGCCTGAACCACATGGACACTGAGAACTAGGACATTGGACAGTGTCCGACGTCAGACCAAGCAGAGGACAGACGTGGTGGATGTTCAAATACTGAAGGTTTTACAGACGCCCCCCCCAATGTGGATCCATGAAGAGCTTCAATGTCTACAACACAAAACCATCTGTACCAGGAAAACGATACAACAACCCATAAACAAACATTACTGTCCTGTGTTTTAGTGTGAAAACAACTGTGAAACGTGAAATTTGTCAAGAAAAATAAGTGCAATTTAAATAAAGTTACGTCTTTGCTCATTAAAACAACGTAGTCAGTTTACAAACACAAAACACTTAGTAACAAACAGTAAGGTCCAAACTGCACTTGTTTTTCTTTAGAAATTTCAGGTTCATTTTTTGCAGATTTTTCACGTTTTATTGTGAAAGAATAGTTTGTAAATGTTAATATTTTTTTTATTTTTTTAACTTTAATGTCATTTTTGCACATTGTAAATTCATCCCACGGGTCTGATTGGTCCCCCCCCCCTGTTGACCCCCCATCACACTTATGGCTTGGTTTTGTCAGTCGGACGCCTCGTTCATGTCAACAGCTCTTCCTGTACCTCAACCATAACTCAACCGGACCACATCACAGGTACCGTTCAACTACACGTACGCCGGCCGGAGGAGGAGGCGGATCTACGAGACGCCGGCGGACAATCACAGTGTAGCAGCCGACGCTACCTGTTCAGCCTCAGACGGAGGGAAAACACTTGACTGGTATCTTCATTTACAAAACTGATCAGAAAAATAAAGCCTTGGACCTGTGACGTAACATGACATGAGCCCACCCCCAGCCCTGCCCCCAAACACACCTCAAAAACAACATAAAAAAGGTAATTCACTCCTTTAGGCACATAAGTCTTAATGGATCCCACTGGTGTCGTGGTCAGGAATGCTTTTCACCTCGGAGTCACACGGTGCCTTCGCGCTCACAGCTTCGGTTTAACCCTTCGTGTCTTCAGATGAAATCCACACGACTCTGAACCGCCTCAAACAGGTCGACAGGAAGTTACGGCGTCCTGCCAACTCGCCTAAGCCCCGCCTCCAACGCTCTACGTTCCAGATGTGTTGGAGTTGTGACCTTAAGGTCTGTGTCGACACTAAATCACAATCTAGGCTGGAATATTGCTCAGCAGCTATTTACACAATCGCAAAAACAAACAAACAAAACAAACAAACAAACAATCTGACGGATCTACACACACCCGCTCACATTTTCCCGCCTTTACCTTTAGTGGTCCTCGTCACTACCGAGTGTAAACATGAAAAAAAACAACAACAAAAAAAAAACAACAACTACATAATAAATGGTGTTCGTTTTGTCCCCATCCCGTCCCGCCACAGAACCCAACCTGCAAATCCGGATCAGAACCTAATGAGCGTTTGTCTAATGTCAGGACCGTGGTTCGGTTCTGTTTGAGTGCAGACCCGCTGTGCAGTAATAGGACCGCTGGCCCTTTAACGTCCCGCTGTCGTCGTCCTTTTGTTCAACGGAGCAGTCGTCCGTGGCTCCGGTCGACGTGACTCCCCAACGCCCGCGAAGCCGGTGAGTACAACGTTAAACAATGAAAAACTAATTTAAGAAACAGAACCTTTCACTTTAGAATCCTTCCATGTTCGCAATCAACATTGAGATGTCAGGCCCCACATTAAGTTAAATTTCTTCATTTTTTTTGAACACACAGCAGAATAAACATTGTTTGGAAGCAAGGTCTCCTGGTGGCAAGTCAAATGTTCAGAGGTCACATTTCTTTCGTTCGTTTTTTTTTTCTCTATTTGTTTGTGGTGTTATTCTTGCCGTTCTCCACAGCTTTAGTCCTGCTTGGTCTGGAGCTGCTGCTTCCAGGCCTCGTTCAAGTAAACCAGTCGCTTGTAGTTGAGAATAAACAGAATGAAGTTCAGAGCGTACGTGGTGATGCAGATGACGCACAAGTCCTTGAGGACAAAGTAGAGGATGTAGCCCAGGTAGAGCGAGCCCACCACCGACAAGATGGACGTCGTCATGAGAATAAGGGCGGCCATTGCACTGACGGTCATTCCTACAGCGAAAAACACAAACTGCGGCTTAGACAAAACAACCATGACACACACGACCTTTAATATGTGCACCTTTACCTTCAGTCAGTGCTCAGGGGTTAAAGGGTTCACATGTGAACCTTTACCTTCAGTCAGTGCTCAGGGGTTAAAGGGTTAACATGTGAACCTTTACCTTCAGTCAGTGTTCAGGGGTTACAGACTTCACATGCAAGCATCCGTCACTTATTCATTGGTACAATGAATGTTGTCATGATGACATTCAGTCGGTCACATGAGGCCGACTCACCGTTCTGAGGAAGCGTCAGGACGCAGACGCTGAAGCTCCACCCTGACACTGATGCGCTGATCACTGAGTCTGTTTCCATCAGCACATAAATGTAATAACTGTATAATTAGATGTGATGCGTTCACTGTCACCTCAGAAACAGGATCCTTCTTAAACCTGGTTCAGTCGTTTCAGAGTTCAGACCTATGGACTGACGTACAATCCAACTTCTGTTGAACTCATTTAGTTTTATTCATATTTGACCCAAGTTTAGTTTGAATCTACTGGTGTAAAATCCAGCTTCCTGTCTGTGTTCTTGTGTTTTCTGTCATTGATATGTTCAAATAGAACTGAACTAAAGTGTTTCCAGTGTTCATGTGATTGACTGTAATCA
Source organism: Maxillicosta whitleyi (assembly GCA_029822895.1). Lineage (NCBI taxonomy): Eukaryota > Metazoa > Chordata > Actinopteri > Perciformes > Neosebastidae > Maxillicosta > Maxillicosta whitleyi. Next base: position 2,189,234 of record JAPSES010000044.1, on the reverse strand, counting down.
GATTACTGCTGGTATCTGATCCACACATGTTTATATGACAAGAATCAGATGATCAAATAGGTTCAGTGTAAACCCGTTTGGCATCTAAACTAATCGCTGTTAAATGACAAACTGATCCAACAGCTTTAACCAACAGTCAAACGGTCCTAATTTTTAGATTAAAAACTGTTTTTTATGGAACTGTTTAAATTATTTCAGTATCACCTGTAAATTTTTTAAAAAGTATAATAGAGTATGTAAAGTTATACTTCTGACATATATGTAAATGTACTATATTAACTATAATAGTATTATTTGTTCACATTCATATGTAAATGTACTATTAACTATAATAATAATAATAATATTTGCTCACACTCATATATGTAAATGTACTATTAACTAAAATAATATTTGTTCACACTCATATATGTAAACGTACTATTAACTATAATAATAATAATATTTGTTCACACTCATATA
>JAPSES010000044.1:2153739-2185491 GCA_029822895.1 Maxillicosta whitleyi | reverse complement strand
AATAATATTTGTTCACACTCATATATGTAAATGTACTATTAACTATAATAATATTTGTTCACACTCATATATGTAAACGTACTATTAACTATAATAATAATAATAATAATATTTGTTCACACTCATATATGTAAATGTACTATTAACTATGATAATAATATTTGTTCACACTCATATATGTAAATGTACTATTAACTACAATAATATTTGTTCACACTCATATATGTAAACGTACTATTAACTATAATAATAATAATATTTGTTCACACTCATATATATAAATGTACTATTAACTATGATAATAATATTTGTTCACACTCATATGTAAATGTACTATTAACTAAAATTATATTTGTTCACACTCATATGTAAATGTACTATTAACTATAATAATATTTGTTCACATTCATATATGTAAATGTATTATTAACTATAATAATAATAATATTTGTTCATATTGATCCAGTTGCAGTTGAACATCAGAGCTAAAGCCTTATGTTTCATTTAGGATCCATTTATGATCAGAACAGCATGTTTTATACATTTGAATAAAGTGAATAAAATCAGGTTCATTTTCAGTCCCTGTGTCACAGCAGGAGTTTAAGTGTTTTTACTCATAAATGTTGTTAGTGTCAGGTGGACCATGTGTCATGTGACAGTTCTGACTGTTCATACATGTATTAAACACATCAGTTATTGACTTCAAAACACACACACACACACTGTGGGACAGGACATGGTCACAATATGACTGCTGGATCTGAACCTTTAATGTTCAGAACCTGGTGGATCAGGCACGTTGGACCAATGACTGACCTGTGTACGAGTTCAATTCAACATATTTTTATGCTATTTGACTATTGAAAATCAACAACATATGGTCCGTCACATGGTTGGTGCGTGGTGGATTGTGAGTATTCCAGTTGCAGACGTCTGAGACAGAGCTTTGTGCTATAGAACCTGTATGTGTGCGTGTGTGTGTGTCTGCGCTCCACTGGGATCTTTGTCCTGCTCTACTGGATGTTTACGAGCCAGAACCATCGTTTTGGACTCTGGGACGTGCTCATCTTCATCAACACATCAGTCACAAACCTTACCAATAACCACGACTCTGACACCGAGTGGGATTTTCTTTAATATGGAAATGTTGGGCAGTGGGAGCAGTTTAGTGTAACTGGGCCTCTATTGTGTTAGTCAAATGAGTGGTAACTGCTGTGGCTAAAAGGACCTCTTGTTCTGTGCCAGCACCAGGTGGCCACCAAGCCTACAGGCCACTCTGCGGCAGAACATGTCAAAGCAGCATGACTGACACAGCCATGGGCTCATAATGTGAGTGGATGGAAGCGCTGCCAAAACCACCAACGTACCAATCATTGATGACCGGTCCAAACTAAACGCATCACTTGCTGATTTTCTTCAGTCCTGCACATTTTCTTAAGCATTCCTGGTTTACTGTGTTCTCCATGGTCCCGAGGCAGATGAAATCACCTCCTCCATCTCCTGTTCCAGTGGACACAGGGTGGAGAAATCCTCCAAAGTGTCTTTACTACAGAAGCTGACTGCAGCTTCTAAAAATAATAAGCTTACCTGATAGTTTCATGACGAAACAGCAACTGCAAAAAGCAGAGAAATAAAGGAAGAAACTAAAGTGACACCTTACCTAGTAGGAGCTGGAAAGCATAAAAGACAATCCCGTAGACACTGTTGGGTTGGTTCAGTGCGCTGTCATTTCCAAAAATTGAGCCCAAGAGTCCAAAACCTCGACCCCATCTGAAGAACACAAACAGAGACAGTTTTAGGGATAGTGGAAAACCTGAGCATTTATCAGTCCATGAGTCAAAGTCATTAGATTTACGGTCCCCATAACAGCAGATAAACCTCATAATCTGTTTGTGACACAGTGAATGTTGAAATACGGCCCATGTTTCCTTACAGTCTAAAACCTAGAGCTGCACAATCAACTGTAATCACAACTTCAGTTATTTAATCACAAAAGCCTGTAATTTACATCCACATTCAGGGAGCAATGATTGGAGAGATGAAAAACAAACACAAATTCTTCTGATATTCTGGACCCAAGGACACTGACCGAAGATGAACAGTGTCAGGTTTGGGTTTTATGCCATTTTAAGTTTGTGTTCAGTTTGGAGTCATCTGTGCATTCTCCGCCAAAACGAGAAAACACAAAGCACAATATTTAATAAGGATGGTAACGGTTCTCCACATGTTGTGGTTCTTGAGTCATGGTTTGGTACGGTTCTGAGGCAGAGCCTGGCTGTGCACCGAAACATACCTGGACCTGAAGGAGCCTTAAGGTTCATTTATGTGTGTAAATAGGTTTGTCTGTTTGTACTATTGTCAGGTGTCACTGCCTTCATACTTCCATGTGTTCAATGTATTGGAATGAGCGTTTGTTAATCAGTCCACCAGAGGACGCTGCTCTTAATAAACATACTGGACAAATACCAGAAAGAAAAGTAAAGTTTTAGGAGAACACAATCAATAACTAGAAAAGCACTCAGAGAGCACAAACCTCCACCAAGCAGCACAGTTCAGGTCACACATTTAAAGCCACTATATGAGAAAACAGGCGTTCCACTGCCATCTGGTGGACATTTGTTAGTACTACAACAAAGTCAATGATAACTAATAGAGAATCCTTTAAAAAATTTCTGGATCCAGGTCACCACCAAAATTTAATCACCTCTTCCTTGTCTCAGAGTGGACATTTCCTGAAAATTTCATTAAAATCCATTCAGAACTTTTTGAGTTATCTTGCTAACTAACAAACAAATGCTGGCAAAAACATAACCTCCTTGGCGGAGGTAATAAACAGAGACAGAGGAGGTTTTCTAATGTGGAAACTGATGTACATATTCAGAAGGGGAGTTGGAAGTGCAAGGGCTGTGCTCCGCCCCCAGCTGTGCTCCGCCTTTAGCTGGAGCCGGACTCCACATGCTGCTCCAAACAATGACAGTAGAATCCAGTAAGTCAGTCACCTTGCAAAGCTCTAATATAAACACCAGTTGTCCAGAAATGTCATTTGAAAATGACAAATGAGCCATTCTGCGGTACATGCTTGCACCGAACAGTGAGCGGCGTATTGAACAGAACAACAGTACAACGTGTAGTGTTCCACCTTTAATATTTACAGTACACATTTCCAGGAAAGTAAATACAAAAAACTAACAAAAACCACAGCATAAGTATCCACAGTTACAGTATGTTCTGTTCACTCGCTTTAGAGTCTATATGCTCATATAAGTATACATGTAAAGTCCTGGTGTACGACACCACAGGACATAAACACAGGTCTAAATCAACTGTAGTTTATGAACAGCTATAAATGGATTTTATTATGTACTTCTACACAATGCCAGGATTAGTTCACCAGGTGAAAGATAAACATGTCCAGCTGATGACAGCAGAACAATGACCACAAGCTGGCTCAATAATTCACACCTTAGTGTTATTTCCATAGACTTAATCACTCAGTCCATTGTAGAACTGCACTGGGAACCAGACAATTCAACTCATACCTGAATGGAAAAGTTTCCTTTTCTTTTCTTTTTTTTTTTTAAATCAGAGGAGAATTACCACCACCCTATCAGTATTTTAGAAGGGTTCATTCTCCTGGTGTAATTTACATCAGTAGTTTTAATCATGCAGTAGCTGATGTCAGTTTACCTCAGCCTGTTCAGACATCCAGTAATTCCAACCTCCTTTCAAAACATACTGTGTAAAAAATTCTACAAATGATTTACAGCTTATTTCAGGTGACATTCATAGGACAGTCTGCAAAAACCAGACCGACAGTGTCATGTTAAAATTATGCAATAAGCCACACAAAGCCAGTTGTGCTGTAGGCATTAATGCAGGATCTCAGTAGGTGTGGTTACCTTCATGAATGCATGTTCACAGAACATGAGTGGAAAATCTGAAGTTTGGTGCAGATGATGTCAGAGCTTCAAAGGCTGGTCTTCACAACTTAATCTACTTGACTTGTGCTGAATCAGTGGTTGAAGATCAGCTGTGTGTTTATCTGACACAGGACAGTGGTGTTCAATACTAACCTCTCAGTACCACAGACTCATTCCTCTCCCCTGTGACCTCCGACTGTGACCCACTCACTGGGTGAACATGACTGGGAGCTTTCAACTTTAGCCCAACAGCTAATGACAGCAGCCTGACAGCTAACAGAAGTGCTGCGGACCAGGCAACGACCTCTGCTCCCCGAACCAGCATCACTAAACCAGTCCAGTGACACACGAACTCCACCTCAGATGTAGACAAACTACAGGGTCCGAACAAACAGAACTGACTCTGTTCAGAACAATAACACGAAGGCTGAGCAAAGGGAACTTCAGTGTTAAAGTTACAGTTTAAGTTAAAGAGCAGCTGCTGTGGTTATTCAACCTCAGCCCTGACCATCCACAGTTCCAAATACTGGGACACTCTTGGTGTTAGCTACCTGCTAAAACTCAAACGTTCACAATCGAGTTGCTAGCGGTTAGCAAAGTTAGCTTGATTGAGCTAAACAGCTAATGATGTGCTTAATAAATGAGAAGCTAGCAAACAGCAGAGCGCATTCCACAACCGAACGGTTCAAAACACGGCTTCAGGTTTAGATGTGTGGGCTGTTGGTACCGCCAGGTACCTGGTAGATGTTGGAGGACCGGCTGACAGTTGGAGGCGCGCAGCCCTACCCTCTACTACAAAGCGGCTCCACTGGGCGCCAGTGTCGGCGCTCTCCGCTCAATTCAAATTACCTTGAGCTGAACACTCTGGAGCAGCTGATGGAGCTGCTGACGTCGCACATCGCCGTGTAGGTCGGATCCCGAGCCTTTTCCCTCTCGACGTGAAACGCGTATAAAGACAACAGGATGCCCAACAGGCAGACGAGAAGCCTGGCTATTCTCTCCCACCGAGGGGTGGACACTCTCAGGACGGGCGCCGCCATCACTCTCCGGCCTAGCTGTGGAGACACGCATACATACGCAGCGAGTTCACCAGTGAAACGGCGCCGTGACGTCATCTGCGTCCTCCCGTACCGTTGCGTGAGGGGCGGGGCTTAGCCTTGCCCCAGAGCAGCACGCTGTCCAGTGTTCAGTGGATACTGTATTTACCACTACAGTCACACTATTCCAGTAAAATATTACAGGACTGGACGCAGGTCTGCCAACATCATATCCACTTTTTTTCATGTTTTCATGTGTGTTTTTTGTCGAAGTATTACTTTACAAAAAAAAAAAAAAAACTGTAATATGTCAGCAGAAACCTTGAAACGTTTCTTTTTCTCATATTGTATCTAAGAAGTTGTGGTGTATAAAATGTATATGAATTTCTTTATTTATGTAAGATATGATACACTTTACTGATATCTTATAGGAAATTACACTACCTCATAACTTAATGTGATAATTAATTCTAACAGTATTACTTGTATGTTATTATTGTTTTTATTTATGGGTCAGTTCTTACTGTTATAGGGCTTGGGTGCAGCATATGGAGACCCTCCAAATGTTTCAGTTTTGTGCAAAGATACAGTCTGAGCATAACAGTCAAAACATATATAAAATTTTGTAGGTTTCTGTAAGGATGTCTCATGGTAAGACCCCTAAACCCTTCATAAAATGTGTCCAAATCCTCCCCAAAGCTCTTTGAAAGCCTAATAAAAACCCTGCGTCATAAGGTTTGAGTGCAGCAGATATACTGGACACCAGCAGGACCAAATTATGATAAAATCAATGTGGAGAACCTCAAAATGAACTACAAAGTCATTTTAGTGCAATAAGTGTTCCAAGCTCTGTCTCTAATATGGTAAGTATAGTGGATGAAAATAGTTGAAATCAATGAAAATTATTGACTTCACATAATTTCAATCTCACACAGACAGAGAAAGCCTCTGAAAACCCTCTGTATATGGATCCTAGATTGTTTTACTGTAATAAAATAAAATGAGATAAAATAAGATATGTTATTGATCCCCCAAATGTTCATATGTACAGCAGCACAAGAAAATATTCATCTACTACAATAAAAATTAAATAAAATATATAAACATATAGGTTTTAAATTCATCTGTTTGAAATATATTTCTCGTTATTTCTTGATAAAGATCATATGCTCAACAATGTATGTTTTGAGAAGAATTACATTTTTCTGTTCTTATGCTTTAGAGTTTATATATTGGCTTTTATGCCTTTTTTTTCTATAGAAACAATGAAGGTGTTGAGAAGGACACTGGCATCAGAAAAAAATAGATGAATAAATGAAAAACTGACCTTTGGAAAGAAGTACAACCAACGTAATACTCTAAATATTAGTGACACAAACATGTTAATGTGACTCTTTTGAGTCCATCAATATGTTTACATCTATATTTATTCCATGTCTCTCTCTCTCTCTCTCTCTCTTTATATATATATATATATATATTTATATTTATATGCATATTTTACATGTATGTTTGTTGCATTTCTAATTTTATCAACCGTATTTTTTTTTTTAATAGATACATTTCCCATGTATATTTCTATATGTGTATTTTTTAGGCATATATTTTCCACTTATATTTTTAGTTTTAGGTTTTCGGTGTATATTTTCCCATGTATATTTTCTATGCATATTTTTTCATATATTTTTCCATATTTATTTTTGCACTTATGTTTTTGGTTATAGTTTGTCCTTATATACTTTTCCATATATGATTCTTCTGTATATTTTTTGCACTTAGCCTACATTTTTTTCAATTGTATTTTTTTCTATTTTTTAATCGATATTTTTACCATGTATATTTGTACATATGTATTTTGTAGGTATATATTTTCCACTTTTTTCCCACGTATATTTAAAAAATTTTTTAGTTATATTTTTTCCATATATATTTTCCATGTGTATTTTTATGAGTGTATTTTCCGTATGTTTTTCCATATACATTTTCCATGTATTTTTTCCCCTCATGTTTGTTCCTCCTTCTTGGCGCAGCCCTAGTCACGTGAGAGTGCGTATAAATTGACGTGCTGACGTCATGTGTTTACTTCTTCTCGGACCGCTGTCGACGCTGCTGCATTCCGCTCCAAATGGCGACCGATATCGAGAGGCTGGTGTCTTTTGAGGAGGCGTACTATGACCAGTACGACTACTATAACCTGCGAGAGTACTCGTGCCACGCCGCGGGCAAAGGCCGGACCAAGAGGGAGATGGAGCTCAACACCAACCGCCACTGCCCCGCGGGACACGAGCGGAAGATCGCGGAGAAGTTCCACAACAGTGAGGTGAAGCGGAGGAGGACCAAGAGCTCGTCGTCGTGACCCTGGACCCTGACAGGTACCACAGGTGACCCATATCCAGCCGGTCCACAAAGGGACACAGTCCTCATATGTCAGTGTGTGGAAGAAGGAACACCACTTCCTGCTGTAATTTATGTAGGCCCCAGTACAGTGGGCATGATGTACCCACAACCCCGGGGACCCCCCCCCACCCCACACTGACATCCAGGGGGTCAGACAGGGGGCCAGCTGTGGGTTCGTGTAGAACACAGGCGTGAACACGTCCACCAGGGGCTGTTCTACCGGGCCTGGGCGGGTGGGGGGAGGGGTACTGAAGCAAAACAACAGGGTTGAAAAACAGGTGTGGCCTCATGGATGACATGATGCAACAAGAGTGAGCAGCTCAGAACACATGTAGGACAGTGGGCTGGGTTCTCCTGGTTACCTGCATTTATCTAAAACAAACTCCTGTGAGTTCAGGTTCCACATTCAGCACAATATGATCTGAAGTGAGTCAGAACCAGGACAATAAGAACAAACGGTCCCAGTAGGATCATGTTTACATGTGGGTCAAAGGAACATGCACATCTGGGCTAAAGTTGAAGTTAACCCCAAAACATGTTCTGTGTAAATATTGTGTTGATTAAATACCTGTGAGGTCGAATAAATGCTTGTATTCTACACATTGGACCGGTGTTCTGGACACGGCGGTCTTTCCATCAGAATAGGATCATGGTCTGTGTCAGGAAGTCCAGCAGATTCCAGTAGAGGTTCCGAAATGTTGACATCAGTGTAGTTTCATATGTTGTTGGAACATATCAGAGGTAACTGCATGTTCAGGTCTAAACCTGGTCCAAATCAGTGACATTTGGATCAAATCGCGTCACCAAGCACATTTGAAAATAGTTTTGGTCAAACATCTTATTACATGTAATCATCATCCTGACTGGTGTTTAAGTGCATACTCATACTGACTGGAATACAGCACACACACTGATGTAGGTTCTATAGAACACCAAACCTGGACCTGACCCAGCTACAACGTTTTCTTAAAAATGTAAATAACATGAACAATCTGAAATTTCTCAAGAAAAATCAGTGAAATGTGTTCAATATTCAGCCTCAGTTGGTCATTTCTACATGTTTATAATGGGAATAACAAGAACAAATATAAACAAGCTGAAATGTCTTCATATAATCAGTGGAATTGGACCAATATTCAGTTCATTTGTATTTGTTCTTTCTGTGGTACAGACCCAGTGGAACCACAAACACACCTTTAAGAACAGATTGAATATTAGAACCATATCACTGGTTTATACTCACACACTACAGATTGGTCGTATATTTTGTTAAAGGACAGTTTGTAAATGTAAACATTTTCATGTACTTTGACTTTTTTATACTAAACCAAAGAGGAACATGAGTACTTGTCATTTTTTGTACATTATTGTGATAGTGTTTCACTAGTCTGACCCACTTCCTGTGATGTGAACCAAATGCTTCTGTGACTGTTTCACTCTTCTTTGGACACAGATCCGGACAGATCCAAGTTGGATTCCAGATGTTGACCAAGCCACGTGTCTCTGCCTTTCCTGACCAAGTGATGTGAGTGCTGTGACGCCGGAATCTGGCCAGAAACCAGTCAGGAGACGGGCCTGGGTCCAGTACTGTACCCTGTAACCAGACCCGAGCCTCTCCTGTTACAGCCGCGCAGGAATAGTCTGTGTAGAGCTATGTAGGTCAGAGCTGAGTGAATGATAGAGATGTAGAATACAAAACCTTCTATGTTTCAAATCAATAAAAATGGATGTTGACCAAACCGCTTTGGATTCTGTTGTTTGTAGATGAATATGAACTCGTTCCAGATTCAGGCCCAGACTTACTGAAGCACAAAAACACAACATTAGGAAAGTAAGTGAAATAACACAAGATTGTTTTATAGAATATGAGGTTTTATTGTCAATTAAGCAACTAGCAGCTTCTATTGTAGCTTAAACGTACCTTTCAACAAATCAAATGTGTCACATGATGCAGCAACAAAACAAATCTCATCAGATATAAAAACACAGATGGGAACCATTTTCCTGGAAAATCAACACTTTACATTTCATGCTTAAAGTACGTCTCCATGTGCAGTTTTTTAATATCGTGGTGTCCATATTATCAATTAAGTAAAACATCTGAATACTTTGCCCACAGACTCAGAATGTTCTGATTTCCGCTCAAACCTTTTATTTTGAAGGTACAGTTCAGACCGGAAACAGACCATTTACTTCCGCATCTCGACACATGTTTTGAAGCTCGAACATATTTCACATTTTAAAGATTTTCACTCGCAAAAATGCAAGTGTGCAACGTGTGCCAAGAACAAACACCAAAATACAAATGTCCAGCCTGTAAAATTCGATAGTAAGTACTTCGATTTTTTAACTGTTTGGTACTAACTAACTCCGAGTTAGCATGTGATAGGTTTGATGAACTTGTACCAAAGTATCCGTCAGTTTTTACAATAAGTATTTGGAACATAATTACTTTCATACATCCATTAATAATACGGGAGATTGTTAGTGGGTGTCATTTTCCTTTACTGTATTTGTCAATATTACAGTTGAAACCCGTGTGTTTACCGTTAGCTGTTAGCATGCATGAATACAACATTTAAGGTAAATTACAGTTAACTCACTAATAACATATTTTATGCTCGTTGATCATATATCGAAAGATTGAAGTCAATTAAAGCTATATATTTGTAAAGTAGAAAGTCTTTAGTCTATTAACAAATAAATGTTAACTTTAATATATAAACATTGTGTACGTTAGCACACGGGACGGCAGCCCGTAGAGACCAAAAAGCATAATTTCTTTGTATTTAACACTTTGTATCAAAAATGAGCTTCTCAATTTTAACGGATTTACTTTATTCACCAGAGATCATGCAGTTTATTCCATAACCTGCTAAAAAATATATACAAATATATGTTTAATTAATAGGTATTATGTGGCAGTTGCTACCTTTGATTCTTATTTCCAGTATTAAAGAAGTCCCATTCTGATGTTTGAAATACATTTATCTGCGTGTTTTTTTTTTCTTTTGCAGTTGTTCTGTTGGCTGTTACAAGAAGCATAAAGGTAAATCTGAATAATGTCAGTCATTTCTCATGCATCAGTGACCGATTGGATCCACATATTTGTGTTTTCTGGTTCAGATTCTTGTCTTCCTGTTCAACCACCTGAACCTTCTGGTCCTGAAGTTAAAGCTGCTTCCAGTTCAGGTACCGTGGTAGTGTTTTGTGTTCACATTTCACCCTGTGTGTTTTATTGATGTCAACTTTAGCCTTGAATGGTCTCCGCTGTTTGTGCAGATGTGTGGAGCGTTGAAGATCTGCTGAATGAAGACGACATCATAGATAAAGTCCCTTTGGAGAAGCTCCAGCTGTTGGGTACAGTCACACATTTTACTGAGGCTCACATGGAAAGGAGGCACAAGTTGTATTAATTTGATTGCTTTCACAGTGGTTATGTTCTAATAACATCATTGTATAACTTGATGTTTTACTTAGAAACTTTTTTAATTTGTGTCACCAGTTGTTAAAATTATAAAGTGACACAACAATGATCCAGTTTTCTTATTTAAAACATAAAAGTCCTTCTTGGAAGAATTTATTACCAGGAGAATTTGGGGGGGGGGTGTTAAATATCCAACTGGAATCTGTTTCTGTTTGAAACTGACGTGATATTTTACAGTTTTCTATCAAAGTTTGTTTGATTCCACATGCCACACTCATTTTAACGCTGGAAGAGTGGGTCAAATGTAAACATTAAATGAATACATGATTTATAAAATGTTTACAGGAGCAGAGCATGGAAAACATCACACATTCAGTTTTCTAAACAGTGCTGGAGACAGAAAAATGGAAAAATAGATCTTTTGTGTTACCAGACATCTTCCATTGGATCAGATCATCATCATAGGGTTCGTCTATGGCCTTAGGTTAGTGTCCAAATATGTCCCGTTCGTCTCACACGAGTCTGTAGTTGGACATAAACTGTAGAGTGAGTTCAGTCGTACATTAAATGTGTGGATTTGATCAGAATATGAATGAATCTGTTTCAGCACAATCACAAACAGTTTAAGCGTGACTGTTCTTTATCCATCGAATAGGAATTCAACATGACTCTACTGGACAAACACTGCAGACATTATGTATGGAGCACAGGATCAGGTCCACTCCAGGTCCAGTGTTGGGACCACAGAACCTGAACTCCCTCCACAGTTTACACACGTGTTTATGTCCAACTACAGACTCAAATGGACACATGCGTCTGGTGGACAGGACATATTTGGACACTAACTGAACCCTGTAGTTCTGGTCCTGTTTCCTTTGGTTCATGTGTGTTTGGGTTTCAGGTGGGTCTGATCAGCTTCGGGGCCTCCTCTCTAACCCCCACCTTCGACAGTTACTACGCTCCGTAGACGACGCCGACAGTAAAGAGGACGCCATGAAGGCCGCCATGCAGGAGCCGCTCTTCCTGGAGTTTTCCGACTGTTGTTTGAACATTGTAGATGGAACGACGGCCTCACACTTCAAACTGCACCAGTGAAAATGTCTTGTATGGATGTGGTTACCTGGTTCTGCTGCACTTTGTGTAAATACTGTTTTAATAAAAGACGAAGCCTTTTCCACCAGTGTAAGTGTCTGAGGATAATAATGACACCAGGGTCCACATTCAGAACAGTATGATCTAAAGCGGATCAGAACCAGTCAAATTCTAACAAACAGTAGAATTACATGATGAAAGTGTTGACATTTACAAACTATCCTTTCACAAAATGAAATAACAAGAACCAACAAACAAACTTAAGTGTCTTCATATAATCAGTGAATTGGACCAATATTCAGTTCATTCTATGGAACCGACCCAGTGGAACCACAAACACACCTTTAAGAACAGATGGAACATTGGAACAATGCCACTGGTTTACACTCAAAACACTTCAGGTTGGTCACATTTAAAAAAAAAACAAAAAAAAAACATGACATGAACAAAGTAAGAACCAAAAATGAACAAAAACTGAGAAAAATAAAATGTTAAAACGACTTATTTATTGTAAGACATTTAATTCATCCTTTTATAAATTCATCCCATGGACCGGGTCGGTCCCTTTGGCACTGGCACATGTTGGACCTGGTCCACACATGTCTGTTACACAAAACACCAGGTCAAGGTCAGGTCCACATGGTGTGACATTTATTTTCAGTATAAATATTTCCAACATAATTCCAGTTCAAGTACATTAATGCTTTGGTCTAACAGGTACAGCTGTAGAACTGAAGGTGTTCTTTAGTGTTCCACCTGTGGTTCCACCGGTCTACAGGTCACATGATGCAGACTAACCCAGCCTAAATGGTCCAGATTAACCCAGTCTAAATGATCCAGTCTAGTTCCAGTGGAACATTAATGAACTAAACTTTGGACATTAGTTTAACAGTGAATCTGATTAAAATAACATTGAACACATTTAATCTGAGGCAGATCATTTATTAAACACTGTAGCTCAGTGGAACCTGCTGTGTAGATAAACATCTTAGACATTAAATTAAAAAGGACCAGTATAAAAACTCAAAGCCCAGTTAAAACACACGTCCCAGTTGTTAAACTATGGACTGACTTTGGATTTTTCCACAGAATCCACTGACAGAAAAAAACTGGAATGGAGCAGCTTTAACTCACTTTTTAAAAAACTTTTTCCCAGATTCTCATCCGTTTTGTGCGTTTGTGGATGCTTTAGTGTCTGTTCTCTGTGCAATCTGTGCATTACATGTGCAACACCTGCGTCACTACATCTACAGGAAAGGCAGCGTTAATGTCTACGTCAGATTAAAGCAAAAACTTTGGCACTAAGATTACAATTTTACAGGAGCCACAGTTTAACCCTGAGGTGTCCAGGTGAGTATATTAAACACACCTTTAACCCTGTGGTGTCCAGGTGAATATATTAAACACATTGTCCACATGTGCAGTTCCATCAGTCGTGTGTAAATGACAGTAAAAAAAACAAACTTTGGCCCTAACGTTAAAACAGGAACACCAGCTCAAATCCACACGTCTGTTCGTCTGAGTATGAGCGCTGTTCCATCAGGTCTGGTCACCTGATGAGCAGCGTGTCAGATGGACATGTTCAGCGTGTCGGATGCGTGTGGGTTGGTCTCCCTGTGTCATGTGACCTGTCCTGTCCGTCACAGTGTCTTCTCCAGCAGGATCTCGTTGAAGCCTGTGATGTCCGTCTTCAGGTCGGGGGGTCGGTCTGCGTACAGCAGGGGGGAGCGCTGGCAGTGCAGCTTCACCGAGCCCTGAAAACAGCACACACTCACACATTACCCACAATCCTCCAGCTTGGCCCTCTATTCTAAGTATATGAGACTGAAGGGAAGTGGGTCCAACACGTTCGGCTTCAGTCGGTGAACGTCTGTGTGGATCTAGAACCTTCTACATCTAATCTAACGTCTATGGATCTACAACCTTCTATGTTTAATCTAACGTGCGTGGATCTAGAACCTTCTACGTCTAATTTAACGTGCATGGATCTAGAACCCTCTACGTCTAAACTAACATGTGTGGATCTAGAACCATCTACGTCTAATCTAACGTGTGTGGATCTAGAACGGTCCAACCTTGGGCTGAGCTCTGATGGACGCCAGTTCATGGGTGCACTGGTTGGTCTCCACCTGGTAGCGCCCCCTTCTGGATGGCAGGCTGAGCGACGCCATGGCCGATATCATCTTGTGGAAGCCAGACGCCGTCAGGGACACAGTGATGGACGGGGCCGAGGCCAGAGCCAAACCCAGGGGCCACGCCCGCACCGGCACCGGCTCCTGGAGGCTGGACAGTTGCACCGAGCCTCGCCCACTCACTTCAGGGGTCAGAACCGGCGCCAACCCCTCCGGCAGGTCCTGGGCGTCGTCCAGTTCTGTCTCCGCCAGAGACCTGAGCAGAGTCTGACAGAGGAGCCACACGTTTACATCCACACGTCTGAAAAACCTCTGAATGAAAGATTTCAAATATTGGTTATTTACTTTGGGCCAATCCCAATTCACCCTTTGGCCCCGCCCCCTTAGCCCCCCTCCATTTTACATGTTCACATAAAGGGGTAGGATTGTCCCGATTCTTGATGAGCCTGAGGGGAGGGGCTAAAGGGGTTTATTGGATTGTGCTTTTGCCTGGTGTTTGAATTCTGGTCTGTGTTGGGTTTAATTCTATGTTCAGAACCTTGTGCTGCTTTAAAGCTGAGAACTGAAAATGTGTCCAGTTCCTGCAGGTGAAAAGCAGCCGTGGGTCAAACTCTGGTGCATTTACACCAACGTGAACTGATAGAAAACATCCACTTAAAGAACCCACTGACATAAATAAACACAAAGGCAGACTCCGCCTCCATTGTGCTCATTGGTCGCTCACCCTCCACCTCCTCCAGGTGTTCTGGATCACAGCAGCTGCTCGGTTCCACCTGTGGACCTGCCTCCGGACCAGCCAGGACCGAACCACTGTAAACACAGTTGGACACTTAGAACCTTCAACAGCATCCTGCTCAGTGTGTGTTCCACATGTCCATCACTGAAGGAACATGTGTAGCAGGTTGGGTTTGGTCACATGGTCTGGACTGTGTGTTCAGACGCCATCAGCTGCTTCCTGTCCACTAGACGCTCAGGTCAGGTATTATCTGTTTACCTGCTTGGATCAGAGTGGCAGATTGTCGCCTGGCGCGGCGTCGGCGTCTCTGGAACCGAAGCCAACAGCACTGGATGGAGAAAGCACACTGAGACAGGATGTTCCTCCTCTGATCCTCCAGTAACTCCACCTGTGGGACAGAACCAGGGTTTAGTCTGGTCCTAAATCCAACATGAACAGCAGACACTGAGAACCACAGCACCAGAACAATCAGAACCAGACTGACCATGAACTGGGTGAGAAACACTTTGGTCTTCCCACAATGCACCAGTGTGTTGTGTTTGCCTCTGTCCAGGTGTTGGGATGGACCAGCTCCGCGCTGTAAAGTGACTCTAAGGACATGTTCCACCTCTTCTTTAAGATCATGGTTTCCATTAACCCCTGCGTCTAAAACAGAGGAACACCAGGTATTAGACACAGCCAAAAGCTACAAAAACAACACACATGTAGAGCATTAGTGTTCGTTCCATGTAACTGTGAACATCAGCGGTTGGTTTGACGTGTATGAGTGCAGAGCACAAGATGAGGAACATCAGTGAGAAGATCCTTCATCATTCACACAAGCAACAAACCAAATAAATGACAAATATGAGATGAAGCCACGGACGAAACACATGGATGTGGTTGAAAAGCGAGTGTGAAGCTCCACACACACATGCCATTTACCTGGAAAATCACAGGAGGGGGCACATTTATTTAGAAAAGTCCAGTGTTTTTACACCAAATAGAAAAGTCCCAAGTAGAAGAATTGAGGATCAGATCTAGTCAGAGGGACAGTGATGGAAAAGCAGAATAAACCGTCTGTATCTACGTTCACATGTTCATGAAACACAAATGGAAGAGTTCGTACCAACACGCAGAGAACGTCTGTGGATCAGTCTGTACCGGTGCAGGAAGCCTTCCAAGGGGATTCTGGGAAATGAACCAGAAGACATTTACCTGAGTGGGTTAGGTTAGTATTTATCCAAGTGGATTAATTTAGTATTTACCCGAGTGGGTTAGGTCAGTATTTACCTGAGTGGGTTAGGTTAGTATTTACCTGAGTGGGTTAGTTTAGTATTTACCCAAGTAGGTTAATGTAGTATTTATCTGAGTGGCTTAGTTTAGTATTTACCCAAGTGGGTTAGGTTAGTATTTACCCGAGTAAGTAAGTAAATTTTATTTATAGAGCACATTTAAAAACAGTTTTCACTGACCAAAGTGCTGTACAAAGTATATGGCTAAAAAGTAGAATAAAAGACAAAAATAAAACAAGCAGATATAAAAGGCAAGGACAGAACAGTACGGAAGACAGATACACATATACAGTAGACAAATTAGACAGGCAACCATAATAACGAACAACAGTTATAAAGAACTAGGGGGCTGGGAAGGCCAAGGAGAAAAGGTGGGTCTTAAGTAATGATTTAAAAGAGGTGATTGAAGGGGCAAGTCTGACATCTGAGGGCAGACAATTCCACAGACGTGGGGCTGCAACTGAAAAAACTCTGTCGCCTTTCAGCTTGAGGCAGATTTGATTGTTCTGATCAGGAGTGTGTGATTGTGTAATGTAATATTTCCAAACCATACCAGAATACTCCCAGTCAGAAGGTTTTCTATTGTGCTGTGATAAAAGTTGATGAGTGTTTTTGTTGACACCGTGTTTTTCAGACATTTTCAGACAGTCTCTGGTGTGCTTTTTTGATGATGCTGCTGATGTGAAGAGACCAGGAGAGTGAAACACAAATGTGGATGCCTCAACTTATTGACAATTTCGACAGCAGTGTTGTTTATGTAAACAGGAAAATGTACTTTCTTATTGGTTCTGAAGTTGATTATGAGTTCCTTGGTTTTTGCATTTTAAAAGACAAGTTATTTTGATGACACCACCTGATCAGGTTTCCAATTTCATCCCTGTAAGCTGTCTTGTTGTCAGTTATGAGTCCAATCACTGTTGTCACTGTTGTCTTTTGTATAGCCACACATTCATGTGTGTACAAAATGAACACCAGAGGACTCAGACAGCAGCCCTGAGGGGCACCAGTGTTCAAAACTACAGGAGATGAATACATGGTTCCAACTCTCACTGTCTGCAACCGACCTGTCAGGAAATCTTTTATCTACTTACCGATGGAATTGCAGAGGCCAAGATCTGTCAGCTTATCGCCAAGGATAGATGGTATAATTGTGTTGAAAGCACTTCTATAATCAAAAAATAACAAATTACAAATCGTAATGGATCAGCAGTGTCAGATAGGGTTTTTTTTATGTGTACTTTAAGCAGTTGTTCTAAACACTTCATTATCACAGAAGTTAGAGCTACAGGTCTAAAGTCATTCATGCCAATGGCAGGTGACCTTTTAGGCACAGGAACTACTATGGATTTCTTAAAGCATGCAGGGACAGCAGTTAAAAATGTCAGTAAAAACAGATACAAGTTGGCTGCAGCAACATTTTAAGATTCGAGGTGTAATGCCGTCTGGGCCAGTAGTTTGGGCCATCCTCAGCTTGTACCTGGCTCTCTTTGGTTTAGTCACATATATGTTGGCCAGGATGGCCTAGTTGGAGCTATCCAGACTTAACAGCAGGGGTCTAATCCTGGGCCAGAGAATTTGCACTCACATTCGCACAAAGCCAGCCTCGTTCCAGCTTGGAGGCAGGGGCCTTGGTATACTCACGAAGGCTCCAAGAATGTTTAAAAACTGACCAGTCAGTAGATTCAAAACAACCGTGCATGCTGAGCTCACCTTCAGCGGTCCAACACTGTACTGTCCTCAGACATGATTTGTCCCTGCTGCTTGTAAACAGGTAGCAGAAGCATGGAAGAATGATCCGATTTGCCAAAATGAGGTGGTGGGATCGACCTGTAAACTCCTTTTATGTATAGTAGAGTAGCAGTGGTCAAGAGTTGTATTACCTCTGGTGAAACAGCTGACATGTTGGTGGTATTTTGTTAGCATTGTTTTGAGATTACATTGTTTGAAATCACCTACCACGATGGAAATGGCCTGTGGATGCCACCTCACGCCCCCGCTGATGGCGTTGTGGAGCTCCTCCAAGGTTACCTTGGCGTAGGCTTGAGGTGAGATATAAACCGCTGTCAGCAGCACAGAGGGGGATTCTGTCAGTAAATAGTATGGGTAGCACTTTAAGGTGTGGTGTTCAGGACCGGTGAGAGTGGGAAATTACATCCACGTCTGTGTACCATGAGTTGTTTATCAGTAAGTACACTCCGCCACCCGTTGACTTGCCTGATGCTTCCGTATTGTCGATATACAGAGAAGTCCTCTAGTTGCACGGTGCTGTCCAGGTGGTCTGGTGTTAGCCATGTTTCAGAGAAACAGAATAAGTTCCTCAGGTCCTGTTCAACACTGACTCGACTGCGGAACTGATCCATTTTGTTGCTGATAGATTGCATGTAGACGAGTATAATGTTTGGTATGGGAGGCCACATAGGACGATGGTGGTCTCACCAGGAACCTGCCTCACTTCCCTCTTCTGCTATGGCACCTGTGACCGGTGCACCAGGGTTCAGGTAGGATGTCCACCGGTATAACCAGCAAAATGACCAAGTCTGGAGCATTTTGTCTGATGTCCAGTAGAGCCTGGGGGTCATAGGTGATGAAGGAGGACGTAGGCTGCGTTAGAAAACTAACAGGAATCAAAACTAAGACACAGGTGCTTGAAGGAGGTTTGTATTAGATGCAGGTCTTCTTTATTAGTTTCCTCTGTAAGAAGTGATTAGTGAGTAATGTGGACTTCCTGTGGTGCTTGAAAGTTATAGTTTTGCTGAAAAAGTAAGGCCTGCAGTGACTAAACTTTGCAATACAATAACAATAAGATCAGATTATAATAGAATAGAAAAGAAAAGAATAGATCTTTATTGTCACTGTTACAGGAACAATGAAAATCATTTTAGCAGCTCAGTCTAATTTAGCTGTAAAACACCCCAAAAGGACTGCATTAAAGCAAAAGTATCACACAGAATGTTAAGAAAATATTGGCATGTGTAAAGCCTCCAGAATAGAATTTCAATACATATATGCTACTAAAGTACTACAACTACTGAAATATACAAAAATATATACAAAAGCTAACTCTGAACTACAGATGAGAAGTATGTACAACATATAGACAGGTAGCAAGGTGCATATGTTGTGGAATAACAACCCTAACATTCAATGAGTGATCTAAAACTACAAAGTGTTGGTAATAGTAGGATTATATTGTTGAATTCATTAAATGAACTTTGTAGACATTAACATTGTACTTACGTGTCAGCATGTTGTACTGAATGTCAGATGTAGAGTAACTAAGCTACATCGGTTAATGTTGGGTTTAATACATTCTTTTATTCTTTGGTCTGTCAGCTAGCCTGCTAAAGACCAGCTGTCTTGCTAATTAGTGTTTTTTGCAGCACACAAGTAAACATTACTGTTAGAACATGTATCCTAACTGAAATTATAGTTATTTATGACCTACCATTTCCTCCTAGGGAATGGGATTTTATTTTCAGTAATTAGCCTTATAGCATGTCTCCATCTTCTCTTGCCCAACACCAAAATTATGTCCAAATACGGTCACTTTAAAATGACCAAAATACTGAAATGAAGACATGACAGAGCTTTTGGGCACATCATGATGGGAACCAACCAATTCTTCATCTGATTTAAAACAAATGAAAATATAATGTGTGAAAGTTTATCTTTTGTTCGTTTCTCTCAGAGTTTTGTCCTTCGGGTAGATAATAACAACACGTGTTTGTCTTGGAATCGGTCTGTCATATCTCTAATGATTCTGTGATAATTTGACAAAGTAACATCTTATCAAAGAAAACTGTGTTGTCTGAAGTGGACGTAACGCAGACAGTTCAGATCACAGTGAAAGTGTAAATGTGATTGTTGCTGCTTGACGATCATCAGACAACACAACAGTATCACATGAAAACCAGTGGACAGATATGTTCTACAGTCTGTGCTGCAGACAGGACGCCTGGACTCTGGTCGTCTTTGCAGCTGGATATGGTGGGTAACAGCAGCGTACGTCTGTTTACACACGTCTCAGCTGTGGGTCACATCAAGTCTAGTATTACTTGGATTTTCCAGATTTAATATTTCATTCTTATTAAAACTGATTTAGTTTTAGACGGAGGAAATAGTTCCAGTGGTGGTAAAGGATGAATGCAATCACGCTAAATCAATCCTTTAAAAAGGTCAAAGCACAAATATGGTGCTGTTTTTCATTATCTACTCTTCTGTTGAGTGTTTTCCCAATGAAATGTATCTGAAAACAGCAAACATGTTGTAATTATTTCTTATGTTGCTGATCAAACATTTTCTTCCAAAATCTTCATATTTAAGAAGCTCTTCACTGTGTGTCTTGGTGCTGTTTGAACATTTACTAAAATAAAACAGGGTATGATTAATATTTTCAGCTGCTAACTCCTTTGTCTCTTCAACACAGTCTTATTCTGGATGTTTCAGACTTGGTAGTTATCTTTTCTCTCCCTGCGGACTGAGCAGCCGTCCTGCAGCTGTAATGAATAAATGATACTGTGTTTTGTGATGCAGTTTTCCCTGCAGCAGCAGCTGCTGCTACTGCATGTATTCATACTGTCTCAGTCTTTTTTTTTTTTTTTTTTATAACAGTTAATCTCAATCTGTGCAGAGATGTAGAATTGTCATAAGCACAAATATCATATTACTGTTCTCTAATATTTTATCCTTGATATTTAAGACTTCGGGGCTTCAGGCAAAAATGAAATACGTTTTTCATACTTGAGTTTCATTTAATAATAATTCAGTCTTTTATTATGGGCACACAAGACAGTAAATTTAGAGACTGTTCTACAGTTTTTAATATTTGTAATATTTTATGATACATTGCTTTTTCTAGTGTGAATGTCTCTTCAGATGAGATAGGACAGACGAAAAAGAAAAGAAAAGAAACCTGTATGCATACCCAGGCCTGATGTCGACAGTAACAGGCACTTTTTTTTTTTTTTAAGTTTCTGACTGTAAGATAAGTTTTGTGTTTTAATAAAGCCAGATGTTTACAAAACACATATTTCACTACTGTTGCTCATATGTAACCATGGACACAGGTGATGTGGGGCAGCACTATCCCCAACTAACCCCGGTATAATAAAAACCTTCAGGCACTGGTATTTGACCTCATATTACAGCAGAGAGATTGTTTATTATCTTTCTTATTTTTGTAAAAGGGAAACAATGTCAGACTTAACTCAAAGTGTGAAACCACTGACAATGCTAAATGGCAATTCCAAAAAAACAAACAAACAAAAAAACAGCAAGTTTTACTACTATTACTATAGCCGTTACTATAGCCTGAATGCTACTAAGTATTCAGGCTATATACTTTTATAAGTTATTGTTGTGTTAATAAGATTGTGATGCTAGTAGAAGGCTTTAATGTGATTAACAGGTCACTGCTTGCAAACCTGACCATTTGATGCTTCCATTTATTGAATAAAACATTTATTTATTTTTTTCAGACAGGTTTACTGTAGTTGTGGTTACATTACACTAACAAGATTAACAATCAACAATTTCTACCATGAAATTAATTGGTACTTAATAACAACCCCCAGCTTATTTACATTATTAATTAGCTGTGTTAGCATTTATTTGGTATTGCATTAAATGCTCTGTCAGGAGCACGCTCATTAGTACAGTTAGCACAGTATGTAGCTAAAAAGAGTCAGTAGCATTTAGCTAAAATTTCAACTAGATTTAAGTCTTTTTGTGCATAAGCAGCTTTGGTTTTGGGGTCTCAGGTTGACCAGAACATACTTTGTAAAATATGTATTTCATATTTTGCAGGTAATAGAACCATCAGCTAACATTAGCATTAATTTGGCATTAGAAAGTACATATGTATTGTCATCTATTCTGTTAAGCAATGTTTTCAATAATTATGTAAAGATGGCATCACTTTTAATAAACACAGCTGTGTAAATTATCTTAGTATTGAGGATGTTGACGTTATCAGTAACATTAGCATGGTAGAAGTCACCCCTTGCTCTTCCTTGAATAACCCTCCTGTGCAAATGTGGTCACTTTTGGCTCCAAAAAGTCATAATCAATATCCAAATCAATGGGTGACATCACTGGCTACATCTATTTCTGAACAGTTTATGATTTTAGTTTGTTTATAATACTTCCTATGAAATGATCTGAGTGGTTTAGTTTGAGTTTTTACGTGTTTCATTAAGTCACTGAACACATCAGGGCACATGTGTTTGTAATGTGCATTGATCTGTCACGTGTTGAAATGGACCACTTAATGTAAAGAGAAAGCCTGTGTGCACGTTTGTCTCTCTGAATCACTTTGACTGCTGTGTGTATCTGCTGGAGCATCGATGGAGTTCAGTCGGAGGCTGACGGCTGCAGCGGTGTGTGTTGATGTGTGTGTCTGTGTGCGGTGCTGGTGGGTGGGGGTGTAGCTCGCAGCCAGCTCTTACAGATTGATCCCCCCTGGAGAGTTTAAAGAGCGAAAACAGGAACACCAGCAGCTCTGCGATAAATTTCACCTCCAACTATACTTTGATCTGTTTTTCTTTTTTGGGGCCGATGGTGGGGGGAGGAGTAGATGGAGCGATGACGTTATGTTTGGACATCAGTGCTGAGTTTTGAGGAGAGGGAGGAGATGTTGCCTCTTATCTGTTTGACTGTGAAATTCACTTCAGTCTGGTGCGCTCCTATCAAAGGCTACAGACACTACATTCACCTGGAGGGTTATCTGCCTCATTTTAACTACAGCCAGATACTCTGCGACACATAACACACCAGGCTTCTTAGAGTCAGAAACTAAGTCTAGAACCAGATCTGCAAACTTTTGTTAATTCAAATAATAATAGAAAAATGCAAACAAAATAGAACTGCATGTAAAACTCCCATGGACCCATGAACCCAACTGAATTTTGAACTTTTTCAATCCGTGGATCTTTGCTATGAAGCTCATTCCTACAGGTTCACATCTGTTTGGAGGATTAGTAAATGTGTGCATGAATACATGCTTACAAACCTCATACATGTTAGTAAAAAAGGGTTATCAGTGAGCAGCAGCTGGTTGCACTATGTGGCATTTAGTTTAATATTTCTTGCTGTTTTCTACATATTGAATACTTTTCCGGAATTCTGCAAAATGTGTACTATTTAGTTAAATAAATTAGATGTCTCAATTCCTAACTTGAGGGAAAACCATGTTGTAGAGATTCAAATGGGATTTTTCAGCCTGATCACCCAAACACACACACACGCACATGCACACACACACACACACACATGCACACACACACACACACACACACACACACACACACACACACAATGGTCTGTCTTCTTAAGTGAAAGTTGCTTGCGTCCCACCTAAAGCTTTCACCGTAACAGATCGATGCAATTGCTCTGCTGGGATTTCCTCAGAGCTGGATTCCTCTTCCGTCTGTGCAGGTTGGAGAGCTGGAGGTGGTGGTGGTGGTGGGGTGTTTGTGGAGCTGGTGTGTATGTTGTGGGGGTGTTATTGAATGTGGAGGCCAGACTGGAGAATCTTTTCTTTGTTTAGGGATTTGCTTCGGTTCCTGCGTCTGTGCAGAAAGGATTGGAGAGGGATCACACCCCCTCTCACCTTCCCCACCTCCCCTCCGTCACATCCTGAATCCCCTCAGCCGTCGCTCCAGCAGTGGGGAGATGTAGAGCAATAACAGCTTAACCCCAACATCCGAGCTCTACAGAAAAGCCCCTAAACCCCCAACTGGTGCTCCACTTTCCACCAGTCGACTCTGCTGTGGGTCTTTGTGTCCAATGTTTCACACTGAAACATTGACATCAGGGCAACGATGAAGATGGGGGTGTCTTACACAAAATGTATTACAAAAATAAGAGAGGTACTGATTTTTTGTAGCTGACACCATTATTAGGGGTAAAAGGAAATATACATATATATTTTCACTGATTTGTACTGTATGGATTTAAACATGTTACGGTATAGAAACATTTTGATAAACATTATAGATATATATGATATTTTACAGCTTGAGTAAAAAAAAAAAAGCATTATGTACATGCGATTTGGTAAAAAAACCCAAAAAAACCCAAAAAAAAAACCATATCAGCCTAAAGTGTAAAACATGTATTACAATACCAATATATGAGTAATGTATAACATGATGATTTTGTTCATTCAGTCAGGAAACTGAAAAATACAGTAGAGAAAGAGTTTTGTTTTTTTTTCTGTATGAGACTCATGATGATAATTATGATGATGTTTTTGCAGTTTTAGTACGTAAACATGTTGGGATTAACTGTCTGGGTGCCCTACTGTACTGTAACTGAATGTCACGCTGGAATTTGCTTCCCTAAAAGGCGGAACCATGACCCTTTGGTATTTCACGGTGCAATCTCCTGTATTCGTGGTGTGACTTTTTGTTGAAATGCATCACAGATTTTGTGTTAACAGGTATGTTTTGTATGCCTAAAGACATTATGTATTGGCATATTAAAACAGGAAAACTTGACATGTTAATGTGCCTTTTCGGGTTGTAGCAAGGGACCTTGAATTAAGGCACTCATACATTTTCATGAGGAGAGTTGCACCACTGATATCGAACAACAATGCAAGGCAGCATAAATTAAAGATGTGGGTTCAGACTCACATGTTACAAACAATTAAATACACAGGGAAGGAAATAAAACGAATGAAATATAAGCCCCCATTGTGGTTTACAGGAGTCCAATGTAAGGATTCAACTGGGTCCAGCGAATGAATGATATTGATATCGAATGGTACACATGGTGAATCATCATGATAAATATCTCCTATTATTCAACTGGAAACAGTACAAGCTAAAAACCACTGTGCCTCAGGTTTCATTCACAACACCCTTAATAAACTAAAATGGAACAACCTATTAGCTCAGACAGATGCAAAATGTGACGGATTAAAACCTAGAAAATATACGCCTGAATATACATTTTAATGTTAATAATTTAAGATGTTATTTGCACAAATTCTCTCTCTCTCTCTCTCTCTCTCTCTCTCTCTCTCTGTGTGTGTGTGTGTGTGTTGTCTGCAGTTGTCCTGTTGCTATCACACACTCTACTCAGGTCTTTGATTGCAGCTGGAGTTGTGAAGAGGTCTCTGCACAGGCTGAATAAGAGGCGTCTCACACTGAGGCTCCATGTTTAATTCACTTTGACACACATACTAGGTTTACATATTCTGCTACAACAGCTTTAAGACACAGCAGAAAAGTGGCAAAAAAAAAAAGTGTGACCTGTAGTAGTATTATTAATAGTTTTAGTGTCAGGTATGTTTGCACAGTAGAGGAGAAGTACTGCAGTAGTTCAGTTGTATTGTGGATCATTAGTCTGTGTTTTCTTATCAGTTTCATTAGCAGTGAACCTGTGGTGGAGCTGTCCATGGTGCTGCAGAGGGAGACTGCAGTACAGTGCTGCAGGAAGAGGAACACTTAAAAGACATGATGTATAAAAGCAGCAGCAGTGGTAGAAACAGCAACACTATCAGCAAGAAGAATTAAGAGTATTTATTTCTCTGTGTTTTTTGCATATGCAACACACACCAAAACTGACCCTTTGCATTTAACTCATAACTGATCACACCACACACCGCAGATGAGTAGCAGTGGTGTCAGGCACCTGGGAGTAAATGGGGGGTTCAGTGCTTTGCTCAAGGGCACATCAGCCCATAATTTCTCTACCAGGAATCAAAATAGTGAGTCTAGAGTCACTGCTCCTACATAGTACATTACAGATGTTTTAAGTGTAATAATTGAAATGAGTGAAACCATCAGATTACGTTGCTCTTCAAACCTTTTAAACTGGACAGCAAAGCATTTTTATTAAACATTTTACAGTTGAGTCATGTTTGTAATGTTTTGGTTTTTAAACCACAACTACCAAATCAAATCACAAGTGTATGTTGATCATATGCAAAAAACTGCCGGCTGGCTGTAGTTGCACATGACAGACTGGGGTTGTGTCGAGCAGTTTGTATTGACTTGTCTGGCATACAAGAGGAGGAGCAAAGTAATACAAGAGAACCTCTCAAAACATAAGCACATTCTGCACAATGATCCAAGAAACAGAATCAGCTGATCTATACTGTTCAAAAATCATCCAGAAGAAGAAATGACTGTACAGAGAAAAAGATCCAAAGCAACAGAAAAGCATGAATTTATTTGTAATCGCCAACATTTAGATTAGGAACTGTAATTATATTTTTTATCTCAGTAACTGTGAGCTACAAGTATATTTCTTTTCTGATTGTAATGCTGTTACTGTGTTTTGCTATCAGTACCTCCATGGTAGAGTGTTATAATGTTATGTTATTTTTGACCATCAGGATAATAACCTGATCTCAGTGCAGTTCTCTGATCCTCCCCCATCAGTCTGGGGCTACACACTGACTCCAGACCAGCCCTCAGGCCAAAGTTTTTCTCTCCTCAGAGAGTATTTATATAGATTGTTTCTGAAAGTAGGTTTAGATCAATGTTGTAGAGCTGATCCCAAAACACCGATTGAACGCTGTAATAGGAAGAGCTGTATGTGAGCCTGTAGATCTGTGAGTGTGCTGGGATTTATTCTATTAGACTTTGATTCATTACATTTGTGGTTTTTTGTACTTTATCATCTCTCTCTCTCTCTCTCTCTCTCTCTCTCTCTCTATATATATATATATATATATATACATATGATATACTAGATATTTGTTTATCTGGTTTACGTATTATTTGGATGTGTTGTAAACTTTGTAGTAGGGCGCTCACAGTAATTTGGCTATGAAATATGGAAATATGTAATTTTTCATTTACTGCCACTACAGCACAGTTCTCATGCAATAAACTTAAATGACAATCAAAAGACTTATACTGGCACTGAAAACAGGAATGCATACAAAAAAAGTGTATTTACACATACTTTTTATGCTTTAAAAGCAAAATTGCACATGACTGGTGTGACATAAATATATACAAATACAAATATTATTGCTTAAATAAGTGATGACTGAAAATGATGTGGAAATAGTGATTGCAATCTGGTATATTCTGTTAATGTCATCCAGATTTATGGAAAATATAAGCTCCAGTATCTGCAACATTGTGATGATGTGTAATAGATTATAGCTTTGGTTTTATGTAAAAACCAACTTGCAAATAAAGACTGTTTGTAGAGTTTGAATGATTCATTTACATTTCTGATTCATTATGACCCAGTGTGTGTGTGTGTGATTATTCACCTTAAAAGACACCTTACTGGTCTAAAAAAAAAAAAAAGAAAAAAAAAAAGCCACCTTTAAGTATTTTCAGGAAAGTGTGACATCATAAAGGATCCTATATGTCCTAAAACTTCACCTCCCAGAATCCTCCTTTGTTTCCTGTATGTTGTTACTGAGTCCAGTTCAGGTGGATCAGATGGTCGTATGTGTAAATGTCAGCCTCGGCAGGTTACATTAGATAGAGACATTTAGCATGAAGGAAAAAGAGCTGTGTGACCTTTTAGAAAGTGTTTTTAGTGTACAGACACGCCATGTTCAGTGTATTGATGTCTGCGTGTTGATATTATTTCAGTAAATGTCACAGAACCCTTTGGTTATTGCGCTCTGCTGTTTAAGATAAGAAATGTGGTGTTAATGTTCCGCACACATGTTGAGAGCAAGTTATTCTGTTTTGGATTGGACTCAATCTGGTGATTATCTTCTTAAATGAAAAATCAGGAGATGAGATTAAGATTATTGTATGTACAGAATGACACATCTGCTGGCTTTAAATGCTTACAGTAACCGTAAGCAGCAGCGGCGCATGTGCCTTCTGTCTCTGCACTGCTCTGGTACAAAGTCAGCAATAAAACATGTAATTTTGCTGTTTAAAAATACAGCAATCAAGTGTCAGAGCTGTTAATAGGTGTATCTGAAAAAAGAACTGGGAGGGATTTCTTTTTTTAGGACATGCTAATGCTGGAGGAGGGGGAGGATGGGATGATGTCATATCTGCTGCAGACGTCAGCCTCCATGCTTTGTTTCTCTGCATGTGGCTGAAGTGTCCCTTTAAAGACAAAACCTGCTGTGTTCAGAGCCACACACAAATCCACTCACTCGTCCTTTTACTTGTTTCCTCTCCTTTTCACCTCTTCTTTTGTCTTCTCAATCCTTTGTTCCCCCTCCCCCTCCCTCATTTTCTATTATTTCCTTTTTTCTGCCACATAAAAACGCAGAACTTCTTTAAATTAATGGCGTAATGGCTGTGATATTCTATTTGATCTATGTATGTGTGAAAATACCAGCACATCCTCATATTTAAACAACGCAATAGGTTGATTGTCATTCACTCTAAAAGAATGTATAAGTATAACATTTACTAAACCAAAATACTTTGACTGTGTAACATGTACAAATATATATTATATTATTATACAATACATATATTTGGTATTTAGGATGTGAGGGTGTCAGAATTGTTTTGTCATATTGGTATAATTATGTGCCCTTTGAAATGGGATACTCTGCTTCCACTTTATCTGCCACAATATCCTTGCAGATTTTTGTCATTGTTGTTACTGTTTTACTTGTACTTATTATACAAACATGACTTGCGTTTTAACCACCTTCAAAAATTATTGTCATTTTTCTGGTGAGGTTTGTAGTTATTTTGAAGCAATTGCAAGGGATTAAAAAACTTATTTGGTTTAACTTCCAAAAAAAGTACAGGAGTCACATTTATAATTAAATAGATGCACATTTTTTACAACTATTCTGAGTCACGATGATTAGCCACTACGATCAGACACAATTAAATCAGCGGTTGGCTAATGAACTGTCCACAGCTATTACGTAACCAAGCTTTAGCTAATGCTAACAGCATGTGAGTCCAGCCAGAGAAAAAGAAAAGAAATAACAGTGTGTGACTTCCTGTTTCTGTGTCACATGGTTTTTCCACTGCTCTGCCTCTTTGGGAGAATGGCAGCAGATTGATCATTGACCATATCCTATTGATTATTGAATCAATAATAATTACCTGTTGAAGTGACCTGTAGAATCTAACTTATTTCTAATTATTTTGCCCCAAAGTGACTCAAGTGAATATTGGACACATTTTTCAACAGCTGTGATCAGTAAAATCATATATTTAGGATGAACAGATCTAGATGAAGCTGATTTAGTTAAAGTCAGTATCAGTAACAAACTCTCATAAGATCTCACAGTGCAAATAAATAGTAAAAATAAGTGGGAAAATAAAAACGTAAAATGATAATTATGATAAAATAATGTTTGTTACTTCTAAAAAAAAAAAAACCCACGATATTACTGTGTTACTGTATTTTGATCAGATATACATGCCCTTCTAACCACATCTAGGAGACAAGGAGTGAACCATTTTATCTTTGACAAAAGCATACACACTGTCTGTGAAAAAAATGTTGTATTTCTATTACACCTTATATGAGATATTATCCGGACCAAGCAGTTACAGATTGCAGTGAGAGTCAGTGTATAAATAAAGTCGTATCAGCTGATGTTATTGGGGGTACTGCAGTTTGGTTCAGTCAGACAGGTTCTAGTTAAGGTTAAATAATAGTTTGTGTTACCCTCCCAGGGTTTATTAATGAGGCAAGTATCGTTTTGTATTTCTTTAAAACCTTGTACCAGGCATTCTTTACAAAAACCAGACCATGTGCATTTGTTTACACATCTTATATTTCATATCAGGAAGCAACAATATAACATTATTTTATATAAACTGTGTTTC
Organism: Maxillicosta whitleyi; assembly: GCA_029822895.1. Taxonomy (NCBI): domain Eukaryota; kingdom Metazoa; phylum Chordata; class Actinopteri; order Perciformes; family Neosebastidae; genus Maxillicosta; species Maxillicosta whitleyi. Next base: position 2,155,731 of record JAPSES010000044.1, on the reverse strand, counting down.
CACTGTAGATTCATTTCTTAACATCTGCATCATTTTTTTCTTCACTTCACGCCCTCCCCATTCGTCCTGTTACTGTGTGTGGTTTAGTTAAAGCGACAGCACTCCCCTCTGTTCCACCAATCTGATTTCCATCGATCCGACATTCCCACTGATCAGCCTGTGCTCTCCTCTATCATTTATTACTCTCTGCTCCCCTGCGGCTCCCACAGTGAAGGAGGGTCTATTATATCATATTGGGACCATTGTGGCCCCTCCCCCATTTCCGCTTTCTGTTATATAAAGTGGACCAGTGGCTTTCTGACCTCTGGTCATCATGATCAGCAGACCGGACGTCTGTCTGTCTGTGTGCAAAGTAATGCCTGCTCATCTCATTGGATAGTTGAGGGCAGCTGGTCATGTGATGAGACGGTCACATGGTACACATACAGGTCAGCTGGTGCGTCCAACAAGCCTCTATAAAGACTTAATAATAGCCTCTGAAAACACAAAAACTCCATATATCCACTGTCATTACTAGCAGACTGATGGTGTTGTATGTCATGCCAGTTTTTATGGCATTTGGTGTGTTAAATGTCCACATTTTCAACCTTTTGCATGTTATTCATCGCATTTTGATCGCACATCAATTTACGTTCACATAACGTTCACATAACCCTAACCATATACTTGAAGCTTATAATGTGCACAGATAACATGCCAATTAAAAGTGCTGTGTATATTTATGTGAGTCATGATATAATGTATTTACTAGAGTTTAATATCTGCTTTTCTGAACAGTCTGGATTACTGACATGCTTCTCATCTGACTTTTCTTTGCTTTTTGTAAAGAATCATTCAGAAGGCGCTTTCATTGGATATAAGCAGAGTGCACTCATTGGACTTTTGTCTGGGTTCGTGTTGGGTTTGATTAAAGTCGGTCAGACTCTGCACATTCAGCCTGATTTTATTCCTGAATCAGCCGTGACTACTTTTAGACTCAGACTGACAAATCACTAGTGGTTTGATGTGCAGATTCAGGTCATGTGGCCTGTACTTTGGGGCATTTTGTGTCTTTATTTCTGAAGACAGCGGGGGCAGAGGAAGAGGGTAAAAGATGCAACAAAGAACATGCAGAATAAAAACGGAGCCAGGGATGTTTTGGTTCATAGTCGCTGCTTTGAAATACTTGAATACGGCCCCCAAACCTCCTCCAACAGTAGTCTGACTAAGAATATGTTTGGGAACAGAATTACTGTGTGTTTAGAAGTAGCCGACCGTGAATAAAATGTATTAACTGTGTGGTGTGCAGCTTTCACCAGCTGAAATAGCTCCAATTTAGACTTAATCTACAACAGAAATGTCGGTTGTTTGAAGGTGTGTGAATTCCTTTATTATAAGTCAGCAAGGTGAATTTATTTATTTTATTTTTTTTTTGAAAGGTGGTAAAACTTGGAGAATGTGGAGTAGCAAATGATCCTCTATTTTGCAAAGCATTCTTCATGATGGATTACACCCTTTGTCATTTACAGTGACATTAATTTATGCTTTTTAGAGTGAAAGCACAGGATTACTAATATTACTACCTGGCAGGCAAATGTCTGTAAATGTAGTTAGTATACTCTAACACTTTATATTACACTACATCATTGGACTTTAGTGTTGGAAGGCAAATATAGAATCAGAATCACAAATAATTCATGAATGCCAGGATGGTAAATTGTTGGTTGTAGCATACATAAGACAAAGAAAAGACCAAGTGCATAACAACAGCTATAGATACAATAATGTAATACAATACATAATGAAGTAATACACAGAATGACTACTAACTATACTCCTTATATTAAGTATATAACTTTCAAATTGTGTATTAAGTTATGTGGAATAGTTATGATGATGAATTAAAAGTATGTAGTTCACTTTCCTCATTTAAAAGCATGTATAAAACTAGAGCAATAAGAAAATATGTAAATCTGGTATGAAGAAGAGCAATAACAAAATATTGAAATTTTT
>JAPSES010000044.1:2138081-2153639 GCA_029822895.1 Maxillicosta whitleyi | reverse complement strand
CCCCCACCCTCTCAGGGGGCAGGTCAATGAAATAATAAATAAAGGCTGTGAAGTTTTCTCTGTTTTTCCACAAAAGGAACAGATCCAGTGGATCTACAAACACTAGAGCTGGGATCTGAGTTTAAAGCCAACACCATGAACATGTGGGTCCAGCATCTGTGATTGGATTTATTAAATATGGGTCCATACGGTTCACAGACCAGGCACATTCTGATGCCAGTGCCCAGCGCATTTGTGAAGCATGCGCCTTGTGCATGGACGCAGCTCAGACTGTTGGTGTACAGTGAACACATCTGGGAATCTGCGGCACAAATTAACGTGTGTCTGAAGAAAAGAAACTTCATTTTCAGTCCTGTCGGCCACATTGGACCGTCTGGTGCCTGGTTTGGCCTACAGGCTGTATGTTTGCCACCCATGTTCTAACCTGTGTGTTTCTTTCAGGATGATTCTGAGGTGGCGTCAGATGAAGAGAACTGTTTGACCCAGGATGAGATCCAGGCCTTTATAGATCGTAACCGGTCCTTCTACGATAACCGCCACCGGTACCGACAGCACCTGAAGGAGAAGTTCACCGACTACTGCCGCGCCACCGAGACCACCACACCCACCTGTGGCCAGCGGAGGGTGCCTGTCTGCGGCGGCGAATGGTTCGCCACCGCCAGTGTCAACTAGACACAGGACGCCATCGAGTGGAAACAGGAAAAAGAAAAAAGACAAATCTGAGTCCAGTCTGTGTCTCAGTGAATCTTTTCTCCTAAAAGTAAATGTGATTCTTACTTTTCAGTCATGTTTTTTCTTTTGCACTTGTACACGACATGTTTCCACGTTACTTGCCTCTCACATGGGAACCGTTGGACCACGCCTCCAGCCGTCTGTGGGTTCATGGGTAGAATCACGGTGGATCAGTAATCGAGCTTTGCAAACTGTGACTTTAGGGATGTGTGTAGGAGTCTTATTTTTGTCTTTTTTGTTTAGTTTCTTTTGGTGATACTTCAGTGGAGTGGTGAAGGTTGATCTGAGAAATGTACAGAAATTCTAAAAATAAAGATTTTACAGAGAATAAACATCCATTTGTAACAGGGACATGGGTGTGACGTCAAGAGCGCAATGTGCAAAATTTACTAAATAAAGAATATTTATTAATATGCATCAGATGTTTGTCATGTTTATTTTAACATTGTTTTAACCCTTAAGGACACAAACGTTCACCTGAATACAGAACTTTTTCCAAGATGAAAGAACAGGAACATTTCATTTTTTTCTGTTTAATCTGAGGTGTGACAGCTGCATACTTTAATTTATACCAGTTGGCTTTAATTTTACAGAGATGATCAGATTTTAGTTTTTTGGGGGGGAGGTTTGTTTTGTTTTTTCAGGTAACATTTTGAATGAGTAATCTGTCCTGGTCTGTAGATGGAAATTAACTTTAAATTAACAGGAAAAATCTCTGACAAATACAACAATTAAGAACTAAAAAAAAAACAAAACTTTGATTGGAAGTTTGTCCTGTGCATATAAGGTACATGGACAATAAAGTTAAGTTAAATGGGGTTTAAAGACAAATAATACAGAACATGAAAATAAAATAAATCAGAAACAGCCATCTCAACAATGATAAATAAAATCCAGGGAAGTAGATGTTGAATTATACAATTAAATGAAAACAAATGAAGCCTCATGACCACAGAATTATTTACATTACAGAAGATAGGAAGACATAAAAACATACGTGTATACAATAGTACAATATGCATTTATATTCAAAATAAACTGCTTTTATAGCAGGCTGATGCAATGGACAACATTTATTTGGAATTTCAGAGATTATCGATCCAACAATAAACATAAATAGTACATTTGTCAAACATATCTAAATAAATCCAATGTCTTCGGCTTTAGAATGAAAATGAGATCATTATGGTCGGGTTCTTTTTACGTAACGCTCAACATTTCGTCAGATCACTGTGACTTCATTAAAGCTGGTGTTTCTGTGCGGTTCCTGGACGCATCGCACCTCGGTCCTGCCGTTCCCCTCTCCACCAGCAGGGGGCAGAGGACGACCGGACCGGCAGCCGTGGGACCGCACCGCCTCAGGCTCCGGGATCCCGCACGGAGAGGGAAGTGAAGCGCCCCGACACTTGACCCACTCCGCTCTTCACATTTCACCCAGAGGAGCGCATGGATCCGCGGCTTTCACATTCTGAGCGCCGCTGTCCTGGAGGCTGCACCGACCCGCACCGGAGGCTGTAGCTGCCGCAGCACGGCGTCCCAGCACACGAACCGCCGATAAGAGCGTCCCGAGCGGGGCGGGTTGACGAGCAGCGCGGCGGCTGTTCGGTTCCGGAGAAGGCAGCGCGGCGGAGATGGAGAGGTGGAAAGGCAGAGTGGCCCTGGTGACCGGAGCCTCAGTGGGTATCGGAGCGGCTGTAGCCCGGGCGCTGGTACAGCAGGGCATGAGGGTTGTCGGCTGCGCCCGGAACGTCGACAAGATAGAGGTGAGCGGGTTGAGTCCGAGTCGGAGTGGGGATAAATGTATGGACGGACGGATGGATGACGGGCTGCGAAGCTAACCGGCTAACAGCTAACCGGCTAATGAGACTAGCGGAGCGGATCCACTCGCTAACCTTAATGTTAGCCTAACAAGCTAACAGCTAAAACCTCTGATGTTAGCATAATTTGTTCAACGAAACAGAATAAAAACAGAGGTTACACCGCATAACATGAGCCGGTCCGATGAGTGGGTTTGAATACATTAGCCGAAAGAAAATTATTTATCACACATTAATGCGCGAATGATGGGTTTTAGCAATAAATCTGAAGTTGTAGCAGTTGTACTAGTTTGTAACAGATGAATCAAATGAAGATATAATAGTGTTTTAGGTAAATCCTGAATATATCGAAATATTTGTCTGAAAATGCAAAAAAAAAAAAGTCTGGAGAGGAACATAGATACCACAGTAAAGAAAACCGAAGTCATCATATGAACCGACAATGAGAGGTTAAAGGTCACCAGCATCAGTCTGAACAGGAGTTCCTGTCAGAGGTCAGGGTATTGAATGAAGGTTTTGTCCTCTGCTCTAACGTTTTTACAACAGTTCATAAAGTTTCCCTGAACAGAACCCACCTGAGGCCAAAGTGGACAGAGTCTGCCTGTCCTTCTGTCCACCCATCTGTCTGCCCCTCTGTCTGTCTGTTCCCCTGTCTGTCTGTGCCTCTGTCCACTGTCTGTCTGTTCTCTGTCCACGCATCTGTCTGTCCCTCTGTCCACCTGTCTGTCCATCAGTCTGTCTGTCCCCCTGTCCACCAGTCTGTCCGTCCGTCCCTCTGTCCATCCGTCTGTGACCTATGTACCAACAGGGTTCAACAGAGTCTGACCCTCCATTTGGTCCAGGGAGGTTAAAGCTGCATGTTCTAATATTGCTACTTTAATACAAGTCACATGCTTTGCACAGATACAATCAGAGGGTGGAACTTCATCCAACCAGGTCATCATGTTGTCCACCATAGACTCAAAGCCCATCCTGGGTCCAGAACCAGGTCTTTTTGTTCCCTGTTTCTCAGGAACAGACGTTTAAAGATGAATCAAAGCTGAGAACACGTGTCATTAATTAAGGCTGTAATTAGTGTCAGGGATAATTAATGCTTAACTCTGGGTGACTCAGATTGACATCCATCAGCGCCTTTATTTCTTCCTGTTTTCACTGTGGGTTCAAAGCTGCCACAGAGTTTGAGGTGTAAAGGTCTTGGAGAGGCTCCGCCCACACACACTTAATCCATAAGGTTATCTGTTCAGCCAATAATTAAGCCCGACTGTCAGAAGACTTCACACTCAACAACTTACATCTGAGCTCAGAGACGGTTTAGAGTTTTGTATAATTAAAAAATGTGTAATTAAGCATCGTTTGGGCCCACTTGTGTCGTCATATTTGTGAACAGAAGTTTGTAACAGGAGGAAAACCGGCGTCCATGTTTGTCTGAATTCGTCCCATTATGAGGACATTAATAATGACATGTTAAAGCAGTGTGAGACCAAAACATTTCCCACATTTAGTTCATTTCATTAGATTTTTAATGAGTTTTAAGTGCTGTCATCATCTTCCAATATTCTGTTCTAGTATTTATGCAGATTTATAGTAATTATTCTGATAATAATGGTCTAAAATCATGTGAAAGTCTATTTTTTTTTTTTTTTTATCAAAAGTTAAAGTTTTCCTCCAGGAGGGTTTCAAATCCACTGCCCTGACCCCCAGTATGAGCACCTCCAGTGTCCATAAACAGACAGAACCCCCCCCCCCCCATAATGAACCCCACCCTGACACCAGTAGAACCCTCAGCGCTGCTTCATGTGGGTCCATCTGTGATGTTTAGGGTTGGTCCATGTGTGTAAATGTGGCAGATCTGCTTCATTTGAACCGGATCAGACAGCGTTCGTGTTTCTAACAGAAGTCCCATCAAACCCCCCTCAGGCCTCGGCCCTGTCCCATCAAACCCCCCTCAGGCCTCAGCCCTGTCCCATCAAACCCCGTCCACATCTGCACTTGGAGCTGCATGTTGACCAACGCGTGTGCTCCCTTCATTCATACTCTGGTCACATGGTTGCTGTCAATTGTTAACTGCAGTGTCTCGTTTTCTGCCTCCGTCTGCGACTTGTGTAAGACTGAAAACAAGGTCACCGCCATGTTCTTAGAGAAGCCTGATGTGAGTTCACTTTAATCACACCGTCGTCCTCCAGGGGGGCAGAGCTAAAGACAGATAACGCTAGCGTTCATCAGGTCCTTCAACCATCCAAACATCTAGAGATGATTCACACCTAAAACTAAACAAGAACTCCAGTCAGAACCACACAAACCACTGACCCAGACCCGATTTATACCCGATTCATATCCAGTCCAGACCTAATCTAGACCTGATCCAGATCTGATTCAGACCTGACCCGGTCCAGACTCAGTCTGTTCCTGTGGACTGATCTGTTTATTTACATTTTCTTTAAGCAGGAAGTCTGCTGAGATAAAGTGTGCTTGGAGGCAGATCTGAACAAGAGAACCAACAGCATCAAACAAAGACTTGAAACAACATAAAAGAGCTCAAACCCACTGTCAAAGGAGCAGTTGGACAGTTGGACACTTCTGTTGGACAGTTGGACAGAATAGGTTTGATGGTTGAGTTTAGTTCCATGACTAAGGTCCAGCACAGGAAACAGCTGTTTTCCAGGTTCAGGTTTATGCTAGTGTCCTGGATGGACACAGGAGACGACACGGGCATGGGGTCGTTTGTCCAATACAGACATGTAGATAAAGACAAAACAATGTCATGAGTGAAGGCCACGAGACCAGAGCATCCAGCTCACAGTGATGCTCCTGAAGGCAGCATCTGGAGTCCAACCTACAGCTCTGTGTCCACCCTGTGACAGACAGTGTCCACCCTGTGTCCACACTGTGACAGACAGTGTCCACACTGTCCTGTAGGGCTGGGTAAAAAAAAATCTTTTTGATTGATCTTGGATCAATTTCGATTTAATTTTGCGTTTTCGATTAATAGTGGATGAGATTGATTTTTTTCAGAGGACCACACTGTCCTGGTGACCTTTTAACCTGTCTCTGCTGGTCCTGCTGACCTTTAACCCTGTCTCTGCTGGTCCTGCTGACCTTTGACCCTGTCTCTGCTGTATTTACTCGCTGTGCACTGACCTGTGTTTGTTCTAGTATTTACATGTCATTTATATATTTTGTCTATTTTTAATCTGTTGTACATTTCGTCGGCTCTGGGGTTGGGGCTCTGTGGTTTAAGCTGCAGAACATCTGGGTGTTCCATGGGTTCTAGGTTTATGTGTGAACTTGGGTGGCAGCTGATGATGTTTCATCAGAACATGTGAACAGAACATGATGTGTTGTCTCATGGTGTTTGGTTCCGTTCTGTTCACATGTTCTGTTCTCACACCATTGGACTGGTCGACACATTTTAACCTTTAAGTGCCTGTTGTTGTGTTTGGTTGGTTCTATTGGGTTTTTCCCTGATGTTCTTCTGTTTACGTAGACGTATAGAATATGTACACTGGTTTAAGCATCATATAGCGTTACCACGGCAACACAGATGGAACTGCGGCTCTGGACTTTAAGAGTCACAGTCAAACCTGTTTCTCTACACTCCTGAAATATGTGACAGGATCAGGAATGAACCAGCTCTGAGTCTGTGGTGTGGTCTATGGTCAAACACAAGGCAGACCCCCTCCCCCCTCAGAGGCCTATCAGGTCGTGTAGAGCCGTGGACTTCACAGACTTGTATGAGTTGTGAGTGGAGATACAAAGCTGGTATTGTCCTCTACTCTGTAAACCAGGTTCTTCCTGAACTGGAGCCAAACCCAGGTCCTGATCCTGGGGGGGTGGACACAAATGGCCATCACTAAGCAGCTGCTCTGTTGTTCTTTCACTCTGGGGCTTCTTTAAATGATCAGCAGGTTTCAGCTCACGTTGGTGTTGAAAGATCATCAACAGACCCTCAGAATCAGACCCGGGTCCTGGTCCTGGGTTAATGGGTGTACAAGTAAATCCACTGTCTACATCCATGAGCATCATTTATTCTTCTTTTACCTGAACCTGTGCAAACTTTGTACTCATAATGCTCCTGGAGAGAGTTTGTACGGCTTGGGCCCAAACAGATGTAGTTTATGTCAAACCACAGACAGAGACTGGGAACACAACCATGTGAACCCGGGACCGTTTGGGTCTGGTCAGTCCAGGTTCTGAACACCAGGTGCCATCGCTCTGTTTTATTCTCAGATTCACCAGCGTCTTCGTTCTGGTCCTTCCAGGTTGAACAGTTCTCAAGTGGGTCAGGTCCGTTTGGGTCAGGAGGGTTCAACCCCACCTCCTGTTACTATATATTTATCATTTGGTGACATAAGCAGACAAAGACGGTCTGTAAAAGTTTTCCAGTATCTGACGGAACCCTCCACCCACTGTTGTTTAGACATGTAGAGTATAAAAAAGATTGTAGAGTATACAAAAGACTGTAGAATATAGTGTAGAGTACAACATATAACATACAGGTAATATATAGGATGTATAAAGGTAATATATACAGGTAGTATAGGATATATACATTTAATATATACAGGTAATATGGGATGGATATATATATATATATATATATATATATGTGTGTGTGTAATAATAACAAGGAATATAGGGCTGGGCGGTAAGCCGTTTGAACCGGTATACCGGTAATTTTTACTTTTCTGATATGAATTTGTCATTTACCGCCATACCGCGTGTGCGCATTGTGTCGGCAACAAGGAGCGGTGCAACGTTGCACAGTGGTAGATTAAGCGGGGGCTGTTTTGCGGTTTTACACCAAACAAGCCAACTCTGCAGGAGAGTGTGGTAGTGGCAGAAACTAGGTGGTAGGAGAGCGAGTTGGGCGGCATGGACGGAGAAAATGACACAGACACAGAACTCATTCCGAAAAGGGGAGCCGTGTCTGATATTTGGAAATACTTCGGTTTTAAAAAATCTGACGCGGATCAAACACGCATCATCTGTAAGTGTTGTCGAGCTAACCGCTAGCCGCAGGAGGCAACACAAGCAACTTGCTTCACCACCACAATCATATCCTGGAATACGAAGATTGTATGAAAGTAAACATAACGTAAACATCTTTGCAAAAAAAAAAAATACCGTGATAATTTTTAAAAATACCGTGATATAAATTTTTGGTCATACTGCCCAGCTCTAAAGGAATATATAGGATATATACAGCTAATATATAGGATATATGCAGGTAATATACAGGTAACATATATGATATATACATGTAATATATAGGACATATGCTGGTAATATATAGGATATATACAGGTCATATATATTTGATATGTACATTAAGTGCTGCTGTTTTGCTCCATCACTGGCTCTCAGAACAAATGCTCCCTGGCAGTAGTGTCAGATTTCTCCTGAGATCGTGCTGTTACCCAGGGTTCTTCTGCGCCAGTGTTTGCAGTCGTACACAACACTTTTCCACTGACTCTGGGTTTTCCACTGGAACTGATGAAGGCGTCGTCCGAACTGATAACCCTCCCTGTTCTCAAGAGAAACACCTCCACACCCTGCAGACAAAGCACTGACGTGTGGGTAGAAACAGGTGGAGGAGGTAAGAGCAGACGGAAGTACCACCATGATGGACCTGGACATGCACTCAGTCACACACAGGCTTCTACGGGGCACATCCTTAGGATTCCACCACTGATCATAAGAATAAGAAAGACATATTTGAGAAGTGCCTTTCTTGGCATTCAAAGACACTGTACAGTTAACAAGGAGATAGTAAAAGGCAGGTTCATAAATTAGACAATGCGGTGGGGGGGGGTTGAAACTGAAAACAGAATATTTAAACATGTTGTGTATTTGGGCAATAGAGAAAAAAAAAGTGGAATTGCCAGTTCTTGTTCTTTATTTATTTTTCCGTGTGTGTGGATTTACCTTTGTTATTACAACCCCCCACCCCACCCCCATTGTCAAGGGTTGAGCGGGCCGTGCTGATTAAAAGGTATGGGGACCACTGCTCTAAACCTAAACAATGGTACATGTGACGTCATCACGCATGTGCAACAAAGGCAGAACCAAATGGGTCCAGTCCAGCCCACGGCATGAACATGCAAAAATTACACTGAAGACATTAACTAATATCATATTCTGCCTGTTCACAAATATTTATGTAACACTGTGTGAAATGCACATGTATAAATGATAAATAAGTTGAGGCATAATATTGTTTAAAGTGCACTCATTTTTCCAATGAAATGTTATTTTTTTTCAGGTTATTCACATATATATTTGTGGCATTTAATGGGTTTTTTTGGACTGCAACAAAGAGAAAAACTTTATACAACATTATAGGACCAACAGACCAGTGAACAGCTGATCTGCTCAGGTCTGTAGTACAACAGCTGATAGTTACCACACCACCAAACGCCTTTGAATGCCACAACCTACACATGAACTGACATTTGACACTTTGGGGGCAGAACCAAAGGGAGAACTGGCCTTGATTGATTGACAGCTGTCATTAATGAGTATTTTCTTGCACTTGGACTTTGATAGAAATTCGCCACCGCATCCAGGAAGTCTCTTTAAAGCAGATCAGGTCACTGTGGAAACCATGAACTACATCATGATGTCCCTCTACCCTCAGTCATCACTGTGGGTCTTCATCATCCTCAGTGACAGTGACGGACATGTTTACTGTCTCCTGACAGTAGATGGACATCACTTAGACACACCCCCAATGCTGTGCTGCTGATTAATGGGACCGCCTTAAATGAATGCAGCGTCAGGCAGCGGGTGGTGAAATGTCAGATGAAATCAGTAGGTTGTGTTGTAAACAACGCTGGCGCCTTCACACAGCAGCAGCTTCCACTGTTTATCATGTACACAGGGATATGAGGACCCTGAAAGCCTCATCCATGTGAACGCACCGTCTCCTCATATGACTCGGGTGTGATTATAACCTCAGGTGTCCCACAGACATGTTTTATACTGGTCTGTTTACGTTAACTGTCCAACTGGACAAACTTAACGTGTGACTTAAAGCCTAAAACCACCTGGATTTAACCTGAACGTCACTTTAAAGAACATCAGCCTGTTTCCTTTCATCTTCACCAGTTCCTTCACATAATCAGTGTTCATTCATTTTCTCCTGTTTCCAAGTTCTAAAGCTTAGAACTGAAGAACCACAAGGGTTAAAGGAACCGGAGGCTTGGAGGCGGGGCTCGTCCTGTCCCATCCTGCTGTTTGTGTCTATATGAGACAGAAAGATGTTACAGAATGCAGCAGGTCGGCACATGCACCTGAACACATCACTGAGTGGAGATTCATTAGGACTCATAAACACAAGCAGAGTTCACTGAGGTTTTTATTTCTACCATTAGGAGGTGGGAGCTGATGGGAAATAATGGCAAATGGGCTGTTGTCACTTCAACAGGAGCCAGAGTAGACCTGTGTGTGTGTGTGTGTCCTTCATTTATATACAGCTATATAAGACTATTAAAACACCAATATGTACATGACAAATGTTGGAGGAGTCATGTGACTCATGTGGGTTCATGGTCACTTTGTTGGGTTTAAACCACAAACAAACAGGAGTATTTTTCAGTTATTGATCCACATGAAGGATGGAACACAACACTTACAGTGGCAGACATGACCTTCACATCCTTTTGTCTCATTTGAATCGTGCTTTTCCTCATGAACGTTCACTGGTGTGTGTGTTTCTGCTCCAGGAGAACAGTCACATCCCAGCACACAGGTTGTTCCAGTCTGTTACTTAACACCTGAAGGTGTGTTCAGGTCTGAGGCTGAGAACAGGCCTGTTCCTGGGGGTGTGTTCAGGTCTGAGGCTGAGAACAAGCCCGTTCCATGGGTCCGTTCCACACATTCAACACACCTGTGTGTGTGCTTCAGCAGTGACACTCGTTAATCTGAGCTGTGTGTCATTTAATGAGATGACCATGATTCACTATCGAACTGTAATGATCTAAAGCAGGAGGCAGTATTCCACTGGAATGGTTTGGTGGGCGTGGCCTCTTGATACACTTCACATGACAAATCCAATGGTTTAGTTTAGGGTCACACCACAGCCCCCCCCCAGGCGCAGCAGCAGCAGGTCAGAGGTTCAGCAGCAGCGGTATGTGGTGGTCAGGGTTTCCACCCCACAGGGTTCTGCACAGGGTCTACCACAGTGGGGTAGAACCACATGGTTCCACGGTAAACTCCAGTTCACCAGGGCTGTTCTAGATGGTGAACGGAGTTAAAGGACACATGTGGGTTAAACAAACACACAGACAGACAGACTAGTGCTGCAGGGAACTCACATTCCCACAATGCACTGAGCCACAAAAAGGCCTGACTGGTGCATGGGTTTGTTCTGTAAACAGGTGGAGTTGTGTATGAAGGTGCTCAGCCTGAAGGAGCAGAGAATTAGACATGACTAGAGTTGGACACACTTAAACATCTGGCATTAAAGTCAGACACTGCTTTAATATAAACCTTACATATGAACATCTTTACATATATCCATATAAACTCTTTACACAAGTTTATTGTTGGATGTTCAGATTAAAGGGTGGGGCTGTGGAACATGTGACCTGTAGCTGCATTCATTTTTATTAAAGGTATGTGGTGACATGTTCCGCCTGAGAACGCTACGTGTTCTGATTTTAGTAACGCCTGAATGCAGCATGGAGCCCCGCCCATGGTGCGTTCAGGTTACTCTGCTTCGGTGTGTGTGATTGTTGTCCTTATCTGTTGATTAGATGAACCCCAGTCCAACCCAGTTCAACCTTTAGACCTGTTAGAAGAGATAAAAACGCGCACACACACACACCCACACCGCCTCCACACTGCTCTAATCCTATTATACAGCCTCTTGTGACCTTTGACCCCTCACGCAGCAGGTTGCGCTCACACTAAACCTGAAGCGTCTATTTTTATGTCCTGTTATAGAAGCGTGGTTAAATAATGATCTGGTTCTCTGTAGGTTCAGCAGGTTCTCCTATGTGTGCTTCGTTCATCAGTTGATTTCCTTGTTGGTATTTTGTGGGGTGTATCATTCACTTAGTCTTTGTAAAATACTGTTATATTAGGCAGAACATCAGCCCAAACTGAACCTTAATGTGCTCAAACAAATGAGCAAAACTAACCTGAGTCCTCAGTAAGTACTATAAATAGGTCTGTGTGTGTGCTGTTCTTCTTCATGTGTTTGGCTGTTTTCATGTTCTTCTGGTGCCAATGATTTCCCTTCCCTCTTTCCTTCCTCCTTCTCCTCCTCCTCCCTCCTCTGTCCCTCTCTTCCTCCTCCTCCTCTGCCCCTCCTCCGTCCCTCCCTCCTCCTCCTCTGTCTCTTCCTCCCTTCTCCCTCTCTCCCTCCCTCCTCCTTCCTCTCTCCTCCGTCCCTCCCTCCTTCCTTTGATCTCTGGTCACCAGTCTGTAATGAGGATGAAAATGCTTCATGACAGCGTAAAGTGTTTGCTGAGTCTCAGGTACTTAAGAGGTGGGGCATGGAGGATGGGGGAGGGGCTTGCTGGATGCTTTATGACACTGTTACAGACACTCCGTTGTCTACCAATGTTTTCCATGAATAAGACAAGGCCGGGTGTCCAATCATCCGGTCTGTGTTTTCAGTATGGGACTTCCTGAGTCGACCTGAGACAAATATAATGTGCTGGCACTGGCGGTGCCGCCTGGCGTTATCGATCCACTTGAGCACTTAAAGCTGTCTGCTGTGGGCACTTGGGCGTCTTTGTGTTTGTTTCCCCTTCAGTTGCCAGTTGCTGGTCCATTTACACCAGATCCACGTGAGTGAATGATTGATGACGGCGCTGTAGGACGCTGATGTCCCCTGCACTGTGGAGGTTATGTAACACCCCCTGGAGGCTCATGGGACATGAATCTGAGCACATACATATGGAAGGGAATACGCATCAGCATTTATGGCCTGTTACCATGTCCTTTGTCTCCTGAATGTGTTTGTGTTTGGGGCTGATGGAGGCTGACGTCCACATGTGGACCCACAGTTGGACTGACAGTCCATTCTACAGGTACTACAGTCCAAACCGCATGGGGGGGTCAATGTGTCCAGACCCTCAGACACACTGAACTAAAGGATGATCTGAGCTGTAGAATGTGGACTGTTGTTGGATGTGCTCCAGTGGACCTGCTCAGACCAAATATGGGTTTACTGTCCACCACTGGACAAGAGCTTCACAGATTTATGCAAAAACAACTGTCCACCGTAAAGGACATTCCCTAAAAATGTTACAAATGCATCTGAACAAACTGTAGCATCATGATGTTTTTAATATCTGTAATTATTGAATTAAAAACAGCCTAATTTTGAGAAATAAAATCAACCTAAAAAATGTGGATACTTTTTTCATAATTCATGCATGAAAGGGTTAAATTAAATGTTAAATCAGCTCAGTCTTGTTGTAGATCTGGTCAAACTCAAGTTACTCCAGGTTCCACATTCATTCCAATTGGATCTTAACTGGGTCGAACCAGGACTATAATATCATATACATACATTATAATAACCTATAAATGTCTAGAAATGTTCCTTTTTGTTTTAGTACAATAATAACACATTATATTATACTTACAAACTGTCCAAACAAAAAAGATATGAAGAACCTGAAAAAATTAAATTTATTAAGAAAAATAAGTGCAATTTTCTCAATATTATGACTATATATATTATATATTATATTATTTGTACACGTGCCATACATATAATGTTACACAAACAGTAACAGGCGGAATATTCTGAGGACACACACTCACAGGTTGGATCCTTCTGAGGACACACACTCACAGGTTGGATCCTAGAAAAAGGGTCCAGTGGACACCTGGGGGTGGCCCAGTTTATCTGGATCCCCCCTTTAGTTGATGTGTCAGTATTGAAGTTCAAGAACAAACTGTCTGTACTTTATAAATGGTTGTGGCCCTGCAGAAGTGTCAAACCTCCAGTTTGGTTCCACACACTCTACCTGGGTTTATTTGATTTTCCTGCTGTCATCCCATTTAAGTTTCCCAGAAATACTGTTGGTTTGGATATTTTCAAAATAAAAGGCTAATGTATTTATGATAGGAGGTCAGGTGTTTGTCATGAAGTGTCTCATTCACTAAGAGTAGGTGATAAAACAGTTTAAACATGTTGATTAAATGAAAGAGGCAAAAGCTGAAGTTCAGTGGATGTTTGGGCCGGTAGCACAGCTTTTCTTTTTTTTAAACAAAACATTTTCAGTCAGATGATTTTTTTGTTCCACTTTAATCCGTGCATAATGTGACAGGGGGAACAAAAACTAATCAAATTTATATGTAGAGTATTAAAAACGATCTGGTTTGTTTCCATTCTAGACCTGCCCCCCCGATCTGAATCATACACTGGTTTTTCCTCTAAGTCTGTGTGTTCGTATTTCGCAGAAGCTGGCGGCTGAGTGTCAGAGTGCTGGCTACAGCGGGACACTCATCCCATACAAATGCGACCTGTCCAACGAGGAGGAGATCCTGTCAATGTTCTCCGCCATCAAGACGCTGCATCAGGGCGTGGACGTGTGCATCAACAATGCCGGCCTCGCTCACAACGAGCCTCTGCTGAGTGGACGGACGGACGGCTGGAGGAACATGATGGATGTGGGTGGAGCTTTGACAGAACACACACATGAGGTTCAGTGAGAGGTCAGATCGGGGGGGTTAGGAGTGACTGGAATGCCCATCATCATTTCCCCCTGCAATGACTAAAGTGTTGTGGTTCTGGTTGTGGTTCTGATCCTTCCAGTAGATCCTGTTTTAATGACACACCTGTTGTCCTTCAGGTGAACGTCTTGGCCTTGTCCATCTGCACCCGGGAGGCCTACAAGTCTATGAAGGAGAGGAACGTGGACGATGGACACATCATCAATATTAACAGGTTAGGTCACATCTGTCCCCCATGCCCCCTGTGTTCCCAGTGTCCTCGATGTCCCCCATATCCTTTGTGTCCCCAATGACCCCTCATGTCGTCTGTGTCCTGAATGTTCTCTGTGTTCCCATTGTCCTCCATGTCCTCCGTATCCCCCATGTCCTAGTGTCCTATATGTCCGCCAAGAACACAAGGATCACACCAATCCAGTGTCCATGGTCCAGGTCTCCTCCTCACCCTCCTCTTTTATCTGAGATCAGGTTCTTTCTATTGGTCCAAACACATTATGGCAGAGGTCTGTCATTGGCTGAGGGGGAGGGCCAGAAGTGGGCGGAGCATAGGGCAGCAGAGTGCTGTTTTAGAGGTGAATTCTGTAAATAAATGTATATAATAGTGATAGTACAATTTTACAGTGTTCTACTGGTGTGATTTAATGTGTTTTTCTCCAGTTTTGCTATTTTTCCCTGTTTTTTGACAGTTTTTCTCTTCATATTTGTGGTTTATATAGTTGATTAATAGTTGTATCATGTCCATATATATATATATATGTGTGTGTGTGTGCATGTGTATAAATCTTCTACAACTGTCTGTATATTCGTACGTATGCGTAAATCTATATCAGATCTGTCTATAACTAAACACAAAGTGAACAGAGACTATCAGCTGGACCCAAATGACATCAAAGAACCAAACAGAACCAGAACAACATGGACCCAATGATCTAGAACAGATACAGTGGACCAACACATGGAAACAACAGGAACAGTTATTTATATAAACTCAGACGGTTTCATCATGATTATTTACTGTTGTTTGTCAATGAAATATGATTTTAAATAACTCCAGTTTGTTTTTTATATTTTACTATAACAAACTGTTTTAAGTATTTGTTACATATAATAATGATAATTAATATACAGATATTGTATTGTATATTTGTATTGTTTATTGTTCACCGGGAAGAGGGAGCTGAGCCGGAAGGCGAATCTCTCTGTTTACCGGTCGATCTACATTCCTACCCTCACCTATGGTCATGAGCTTTGGGTAGTGACTGAAAGAATGGGATCGTGAATACAAGCGGCCGAAATGAGCTTTCTCCGCAGGGTG
>JAPSES010000044.1:2092113-2105964 GCA_029822895.1 Maxillicosta whitleyi | reverse complement strand
AAAACCAGACCTGAACCCTTAGACCAGACCAGAACCCTAAAACCAGACCTGAACCCTTAGACCAGACCAGAAGCCTTAAACCAGACCAGAACCCTTAAACCAAAGCAGAACCCTTAGACCAGAGTTATTCCCCTTGTGCTTGCATATAATGCAAGGCGTAGGGGACTATTGTTTATTTTCATTATTATACAAAAAATGTATGAAAAAAAATGCGGCCCACAGCATTGAAAACACACCAAAACATATTATTACAAAATGTGCAGCTTGATCTCAGAAGATGTGGTTTGACTTTTCTTAAGATTCCGATGTACGGATTTTGTTAAAATTGCCAAAAAAACGGTCAAATTTCTCCATCTGAAATTAATTTGGCCATTTTCATGTGGCTACCTTTCCCAAACGATTCATCCTAAAATTATGCCATAAATACAAACAATGTTCAGCTTGGCCCACACATCATCTTGGTCACCACAAAACACTGATATCTTATGTGCTTTTCACACAAAAATGTGATTAAAAAAAAACACTCTTAATGAGGAAAAACAAGCTCTTTTTCTGACTGCTACTGCTTCACCACACTTTCACCCACAGACTTCATTTAACCTTCAAAATGCAGGCATTTTTGTCATCTGTCCAAAATGTCTTTGGTATGAGGGTGGGGTTTACGGTTTTTCATAGGCAAGTTGTAGAATCCCCCTTAGTTTGCTCAAAATTTCAACTTTTATAGTAAGTGATGTCTTCAGAGTGTAAGAACAGCAAAAATTGACCTGAAACTTTTCTGAATAACTCGCCCTCCTGGCCAAACGATAAATTGCAGGTGCATGATTTTTTTTCCACAAATGTAGCCACAGGTCCTGGGCTTCAGATGAACCCAAATTTGAAGACCTAACTCTTTTCAAAGTGAAATGACAGGCAGTAGTTCGGAGGTAACTTCCTCCTCAGCTCCCATTAAACTCAATACAAAATCGGCCCAAACAGACAATCCTGCTCCTTTTTAACTTGACTGTTTTTACACTGTCATAACTCAGTCTGTTTTCACAGTACAGACAAAAAACACATCTGTGTGTTCGCCAGGTCTGTCTGATGCTCACGCTCATCTTAGTTTTCACCTGTCATTTACAGTTTTCCTATAATTAGCAGCTGTTTGGAGCCGTTTCACACCATTTTACAGTCTGAAATGAGCCTGGTCTGTGTCTTCAGTGTATGCAGTGCTCATTGTCCTGGTAACAGCACAGCTGCAGACAGCTTCACAAAGAAACAAACAACTGACAGGAAAAACAACATATTGATAAAAACACATACATTGAAATGATAAATAATGATGAGTACATCCATCCATTTTCAACCGCTTAGTCCCTTTTGGTGTCGCGGGGGGGCTGGAGCCTATGTCAGCAACTATGGGCGGAAGGCGGGGTACACCCTGGATGAGCCACACAGAGAGACAGACAACCATTCAAATACACATGCACATACTAGGACCAATTTAGAGTTACCAATCAACCTATTCCCCAAGTGCATGTCTTTGGAAGTGGGAGGAAGCTGGACACAGAAAGAACCAATGGTCCTCCTAACCACTCTGCTAACCACTGCGCCACCGTGCTGCCCATTGGGTGGGAGCATTAAGGGTCTTGCCCAAGGACCCTCACTGGCAGCTCAGTTTTTGCATGTGGCCGGAATTGAACCGGCGACCCCATGCATCCCAGGCCATGATCTTACCACTGAGCCAGCCAGCTACATGATGAATACAATAAAAATAAATATGAAACTAAAAATCTAATAAATGTCAAACAGTATCGAAGTACAGATTAAAGCAGACTATTGAAGCAATGCTTTAACAGGACTGACACAGACTGTTTCCTGCTTCCCATCTGAATACAGGTTTACAGAATGTCTGTGGTGACGTCAGTCCACAAACACTGACACACACATTCCACAAACACTGACACACACATTCCACAAACACTGACACACACATTCCACACATGAAGGAAATCGGACACTTTTAGGACTTTTACACCCAGACACAAGTCCAACAATCTGACCAGAACCAATTACATTTACCTCAGGAACTGGACCAGTTATTATTATTATTATTATTCTTATCAAGGATTTCCTGAAAGGTAGTCGTGAGTCTTTAAGGGTTAAATTTCAGAGCTAAAGGTTTGTGGTTGAGGTTGAGGTTTGGACGATTATCGGACAATGGCTGTGAAACATAAATCTGTCTGAGGAGGAGATCAAAACCTCCACGAGGAAGAAGCACCATGAGACACAAGAACCACTAGGAGAGAGAAGAACCACCAGTAAATACAAGAACCACCAGGAGACTGAAGAACCACCAGGAGACTGAAGAACCACCAGGAGACTGAAGAACCACCAGGACACTGAAGAACCACCAGGACACTGAAGAACCACCAGGACACTGAAGAACCACCAGGACACTGAAGAACCTCCCAGACCAATGAACGGAATATCAGGAACTGTCCTGGTCCTGAACTGGACCACGATCCACGTCTGATTGGACACCAAAGTCTAGCACCTAATTTCCTGCTCCTGTGTGAAAATTGTGATCTCCAGCAGTGTGAGCTCCACCCCCTGCTGCATAAACCCTGTTGAATAAAAACAGTGGTTTAAATAAGACAAACCCTTATTAGTGTCTGCTGACTGTGCACTTGGGCTGCAGCTAGGCTAGCTAGCAGTGGGCTAATTAAGTGTGCCACCCCCATCCCCATTCCCTGTTCCCTCCCTGGGAATTTGCTTAGCTGCAGATCTGAGGGATGATACGCTCATAGCCAGCAGCAACCGCCTCCAAACTCCCCACATATCCTCAGTAACCCTCCCCTGATGCTTTAAGATGCTCAGATAATCCAGCTTTAAGGTTCAGGTTGAGATGCTGATAAGTTAGATTTATAATGATCATCATCCACTAGAAATGAGTGTGAACTGTCCTTCACTGAGTACATGGATAGTTTCCAACTGCTCCGTCCACACCTGGTCTACCTGATGTCATCTACCCTTCAGTTATCATGTCCATGCCCTTTTCCATGTGATCCGGTTGGTCTGTTTTCACACAATGACATTACAGTAAGAGTTTTACAACTGAAGACATAAAAGGATATCAAAGACACCATTGTGGATGACCACAACAATAAGACATACAACGACAAGAAAGACAACGACAACAACAAAGAAAGACGACAACAAAGAAAGACAACGACAACAACAAAGAAAAATGACAACAAGAAAGAAAGACAACAAGAAAGAAAGACAACGACAACAAGAAAGACAACGACGACAACAATAACACAGACAACGACAGCGTCAAGAAAAACAACAACATGGTCCAAATGACATTGTTAGTTTAAACCTGTTTGTCTTTCAGTAAAAGTATGAATATGAAATATATAAAATAATAAAGATATGAATTATATAAATTAATAAATAAATGAACATGAATTACATAAATATAAAATGAAATTAGACAATTGGACATTTTTTCTAATACATTTGTCTATGCTTCTTCCTCCTCCTCCAGGGGACACGACACAAAGGATGAGATCGTCTCCATTTCCGACTCCTTCTGAATTAGATGCTTATGCTAAGAAGGTCGCCGACCGCCCTCTGACCATCAAGATCTTCCCCAACAGCATCAAAGTTCCTCAGCGAAGCCACGTCCGTCGAACCGTTAACGGTCTGGACACATCGGGCCAGCGTTACAGCCCCTACCCCCCAACCTCCACCAGCACCAAGGCCGGCCTCCTCGCCATCGTCAAGGCGCCCATGGTTAAAGGTGTCCTGAAGGATTTCGACGGCAGCCGGTCTCGTGTGCACCCCGAGGTCATGAACCCCCCCCCCGGACCATACCAAGTGGCTCCAACCAGCACTTTAAACCACCTGCCTCCTCACAGCCTGCCACGCCCCCCCCAGGGCCTGCCTCTCCAATCGCAAGACCTGCCCCGGACTCTACAAATTCCCCTCCCCCAGCAACAGGGTCACACCCTCAGACACGCCCCCCCCATGGCCCAGCATCCTCAGGGCCTGCCCCCCAGACCTCAGCCTCTGTCTCAGCACCTTGCTCTGGGCCACCCACAGGACCCCTCCACCGTAATGCTTCAGCAGCCACACCTCCGACAGGCCCCGCCCCCCAGGAAGCTGCCAGACGGCGCCGCACCGCCTAATGTTACCATCTCTACCTCAACCATTCCACTGTCCATGGTCCCCGGGCTGCAGCCGGGCCGCCAGGCTGACCTGAGCGCCATTGTGCACCACATCAACCAGTTCTGCCAGGCCCGGGTGCAGGGGGGTGTGGCCACCTCCATGTGCGAGGGCCAGATCGCCAACCCCAGCCCCATCGGCCGTAACCTGTTCATCAGCGCCTGCTCCAGGGTGTCCATGCACAGTAACCCCACCACCCCAGGGTTCCCGCCCCCAAACTGCATTGTCGCCCCTAAAGAGGCCCCCGCCCTGCTGGGGGCCCATCCCCCGCCCAGCGTCGCTGCTATGAACCATTTGCCTTCGAACCATGACGTCAAACAGCCGCAGCTCCAACATGTGCATCCACAGCAGCTCCACCATGGCCACGCCCACAGGATGCACATCTGGAATCAG
This sequence comes from Maxillicosta whitleyi, assembly GCA_029822895.1. Taxonomy (NCBI): domain Eukaryota; kingdom Metazoa; phylum Chordata; class Actinopteri; order Perciformes; family Neosebastidae; genus Maxillicosta; species Maxillicosta whitleyi. The sequence goes on along the minus strand of JAPSES010000044.1, from coordinate 2,101,362 downwards.
CACCCACTGGGCCAGCTTGCCCCCCTCCCTGCTGGTGGACCCCCCCTCTGCAAGCAGCCTTCCAGGGACCCCGGCTTCCATTTCAAGGGCATGGGCTACCCTCCTGATGTGTGTGGGGGTCAGCCTTACACACTCAAACCTCCAGTGGAGAGACCCACCCCCTCTCCACCCGTTAACGGTAACGGGCTGCCCAGCGCCGTCACCTATTATGCCAACAGCCACTACTTCCAACCCCCCCTCTGGAACAGCAGCATCCTCCCCACCCCCAACAGCGACAGCTCTGGGTCTCAGGACGTAGCCATGCCATTCCACGGTGCAGGCCCCGCCCCCTGTACCACATTAGATTGCGGGCCCCCAGGGGCCTCCCATTACAGGCTGGGAACGGGCTCCGCCCCCTCCACCCAGACTAATCTGATGCAAACGGCAGATTATGTGGGTAGGGACTTCCAGACGCCCTACTTCCGAGATCAGAATCTTGGACTGATGGGTAAAACACAGAGGGCGGGGCCAGAGGGCGGGGACGGCCGGCCCGTTCTGATCCACCACCCAGGGTACAGATAAGCTACGGCCTTGTCTCTGTTAGCAACCGTCTGTTTAGTCTTAAAGGAAACACATGAATCCAGTCGGAGATTAATGAGCGGACGGTAACGACCGGTTGGTTTGGATTCTGTTTTAAACGTCTTGCAAGTGATCGATGAGCGTTTTAGTTGTGATGCTTTTTCTCTGCATTTCAGGTGAATTTTACCGACTTGTAGACGTGTGTCACTGCTCATTAATATTATTATTGTTATTATTATTGATGATAATGATATTTTTTCTCCCATACCTGTCAATCGTTCTGCTGACGCCGTGTGTTTATCTGATCATTTTTGTTGATGTTTTGATGCAGATTTGTTTGATTAGTTTAAATGTGATTATTTATTGTTGCGACGGTGGCTCTGGGCTTGTGTCCTCTGGTTCTGGTTCTGTTGGATCCAATGTCCACCACCGTTGTTTCATCTGCATTTGGTCGATGTTCGATGCTGTCTTTCCATTTTTACTTGAATGTGTGTGTGTGGGGGGGGGAGAGCTCATGGTCCAGTTCAGATCCTGAACCCAGACTATTTAGTTCGACGTTGATGCTACTGATTCTGATGAAGGCGAATCGATCACTTGCAGGATGAACCCGACTGAGGTCAAAGGTCAAACGGCAGATGCGTTTGTTTTGTTGTACACTGGTGCGGAAGCTCCGCCCACTACTGTAACCCGTGATTATGAGTGAGGGCGGCGGCCGAGGCTGGCCTTCCGGGTGCATTTGTTGAGTCCACCCTGACAGCCCTGAACAGCCTTAAGTGTTTGGTCCTTGGACGTCCCTTTGAAACACGCATGGAAACCCCCCACCACAGAAGAAGAGACGCAGCCCCCAATCACAGAAGAAGAAGAGTTGCAACAGCTTGGGTTCTTTTATGTTCAGGAGGTTTGGTTCCATAGACACAGTCCGTAGGTTCTTTAATAGGAGTGTGACTTAGTCCTCTGGTTTAGTGCCGTCCTAAGCCCCGCCCCAGGCCTCAGTTTGCAGTTGTGTCTATTTATAAACGTTGATTTGCTTGTTATTTAATTGATTTCCTCGGTTTCTGCTTCTGTTGCTGTGAAATGGATGAAGTCGTGTCCATCGGAGGCCGAGCGTCACAGTTGTGCTACTCTTTTGTAATATTGTAATAATAAAATAAAATTCTAATTTATGCTTTAAGTGACTCTTGAGTTTTCTGAGATTCGTAGACCAGTTGAGTCCAGGTCCAGACCTGAACCAGCTTTTCATCTGGTCCTAAATTGGTCCCGATTGGACCCTGCAGCCACATTAATGAGTCAGTTTCATATCTTTGAACAATATTCAGATGTTTATTCATATTTTATCAGATACAGATGAACTTTATTGATGCTCAGGACAAAATTCACTTCAACTCGATAAAAAAAAAAAAGTATCTATTTATTCATTTGAATATTGTCATGCTTCTGTTTTCCTTCTGACTGAACACACTAGTGTAAACAGCTGATCAGACCCATGTTCTGTCTCATATCAGTCATTTTTTTATCCATTATCCTTAGAACCTGTTTCTATGTCCAGAACACTTTGGCGGTACCTGCTGGGCAAATGTGGTACAACATGTATGAACATACACCAGTAGAAAAACAAGAACAGTTAGAACCTCAGTTAGGACCTGTGGATCCAAATAGTCAGAACCTCAGTTTGCACTTGTGGATCCAAACAGTTAGAACCTGTGGGTCCAAACAGTCAGAGCCTCAGTTAGGACCTGTGGATCCAAACAGTCAGAACCTCAGTTAGGATCTGTGGATCCAAATAGTCAGAACCTCAGTTTGCACTTGTGGATCCAAACAATCAGAACCTGTGGGTCCAAACAGTCAGAGCCTCAGTTAGGACCTGTGGATCCAAACAATTAGAACCTGTGGATCCAAAAAGTAAGAACATGTGGGCACTAGTTTATTTCTTTGAACCAGTCCATTATGTGTCTTCTTCTGTTTTTCTAGTTTTGTTCATATTTTTCCTTTTTGTCTTGTTTCTTTTTTTCGTGTCCAATAAAGTTCAATTGAATCTAAGGCTAAACCTAAGACTAGGGTGAAAAACACAACAAATGTACGATTCATTTGAGTTCAATACTTTAAAACTAAACAGATATATTTAATATATTTAACAGCAGATGTGTTTATTTGTATTTGTTTATTTCATTTCATTCACAGATAATTGGAGTTTAAAAAATACATTTAAAACATCCAGAAGAAAAAAAAAAAAGCAAAAAGGTAAAAAAAAGAAGTGAGAATAGGATGCATTAGAATAAACTCAATAAAATAACAAACATCACTTTGAATTGAAAAGGATTTGAACGTATTTTTATTCTACATTCCCATAAAGTTCAATATTAATATCATTTATATGAAATTATTTCACATTTTCACGTCTTTGTGTTGAATTCACTTCATTGACTATGTTCCAATTTTTTTTCATTATATTTAAATGTTGAGTCTGGAACGTCCAACCCGGTTCATGGTCCTTAAACTCATCAAAGAGGTTTTGAACTGAACTGGAAAAGCACTTAAAGGGTTAAAAACCCTAACATGAAACAGTTAAAGACACAGGGTTGGACTCATAATCTGATGTCAAATATGTCCAAAGTACTGGTTAAAAATATTTACAAGAAATTATACATTTTGTTTATCTTCATATTCATTAATGTCTCATTAAATACTAAATTTATGTTAATTAAAGGTTTAATAAAGGTTTATTAATGGTTATTAATGGCTCATTAGCAGTTTATTAATAGGAAAGGAAACATACTTACTATGGTTAGTTAAGGGTTCATATGGTCAGTTAAGGGTTTCAAGGGTTAGTTAAGGGTTCATAGGGTTAGTCAAGGGTTCACAGGATTGGTTAAGGGTTCACAGGGTTAGTTAAGGGTTTGTAGAGTTGGTTAAGCATTTATAGAGTTAGTTAAGGGTTCATATGGTTAGTTAAGGGTTCATAGGGTTGGTTAAGAGTTGATATGATTAGTTAAGGGTTCCACTAGGTCGCTTAGTGGTTTATGCCACTTTGGTGCGGAAGATGGCCAGTTTGAGACCCAGGTGGCCCTTTAGGAAAGGTTCTTTATGCTATACATCCCAATGTGGCCACAAGGGGGCGCAAGCCTCATTGTGCCGGTCCCAAGCCCGGTTGTGTCAGGAAGGGCATCCGACATAAAAACCTGTGCCAAATCAACATGCGAATGTGATTCGCTGTGATTCACTGTTTGGACAGTTTATTGTAGATTCCTTGAACATTTGATAAATTCATTCAAATATTTAAATTAAAAAAATTTTTTGTTTCATTTGTTGAAACATTCAGTTTTTATAAAAAAACAAAAAACAAAAACAACACATTTAATCCAATTAAACTGATTAATTGACATTTGTTACTGTTGATAGTTGATCGATATCTGATAACACTCATCAGGTCCAGTCAGTATTTGAACTTAAACCAGGTCTGGGGGTCCACCTGGATCCTCCTTGGGTCTCTAGACCATCTCCTCCATCTCCGTGGACTGGTACTGGGCTCCACTGGGATTCCGGAACAGGACTCTCCAGCTCCTCCCTGTGGATGAATTGGGACATGTTAGAACCACGTGACCTCGTCAGACTTGGTCTCGGGTTCTGCAGATTCTGCAGGTCACCTCTGTGAGGTCGGTGGTGTGGGGAGGACCGGTCCTGGTCCCACTGTCCCGGCTCCTCATTGATTTTACCCAGGTTGGCGTTCCACTTGTTCCAGTTCACCTCCTCCACCCTGAGATCAGAAAAGGAACCATCAGAACCAAGAGAAATGTCTGAACCCTAACCCCATAACCTTCCTAACCCCACAACCCCCCTAAACCTCTCACCCTCTAACTCTAGCCACCTAACCCCTCTAACCCCATAACCCCCATAACTGTAACCTCATAACCCCCTAACCCTAACCCCATAACCCTCTAACCCCATAACCATAACCCTATAACCGCCCTAACCCCATAACCCTCCTAACCCCCTAACCCTCCAAACCCCATAACCCCCCCTAACCTTCTAACCCCCCTAACCCTAACCCCCCTAACCCTTTAATCCCCCCTAACCCATCTAACTCTAACCCTCTAACCCCCTAATCCTACCCATAAGCCTATGTCTACTCTAGTGTCACTGAAGCTGTGTTTATCTATGACTGTGTCTGGTTCTGCCAATCTTGACCTGACTGGACCCTGGTTCTGCACCTGACCGGACCCTGGTTCTGGACCTGACCAGACCCTGGTTCTTGACTCACCTGAAGCAGCGGCGCCGGTCATCTCCGAGCGCCGTCCCCAGGTTCTTCTCGACACCACTTCGAAACGCTTTCTTGAGACACCAAGGCAGACGCTTCTCCATGTCCAGGATGGTTATGGCCCTCTGGAACCATCCAGAACATGAGAAAACATCAAAGAACCAAACAGAACATATACAGAACCACACAGAACCACATAGAATAGACACAGAACCATATAGGACAGACCCAGGACCACATAGAAACACACAGAACAGACACAGAATCAGACAGAACCACATAGAACAGATACAGAACCACAGAGAACAGACACAGAAGCACACAGAACAGACTCAGAACCATAAGGTACCTTAATTCTAAAGGTAATGATTCGATGTGGTTCTGGTCACAGATTAACAAAGAAAACAAAGAAGTACAACAATAAAAACTGGAACCAACATGAATAAGGTACCAGGAACCAAACTGTCCTGTGTAATTCACCTGTAGACCAGCAAGAGGCGCCAGAAGGAAAACTCCTGATGAAACCCAAATATTGTATGGGATTCAAAAACCGACTTTATATCAAAAGAGTAATTTGTGAACCTGTTCCTCTACATACTCTGGGTCCATGTTCCACTGACCCAGTTGTAAAGCTTTGAACTGAAGAACCACAAAGACTGAACTAACCAATGAGTTCTGATTAAAGGGAAGAATCTCCAAACATTTACCAGTTCCTTTTATGGATCAGAATCAGCCTGAACGGGCTCAGACCCGTCATCAGGGTCTGCATATATGACCTTCCACACATCTGTAAAGGTTCTACATCTATAGAGGTCCTACATCTGTAAAGGTTCTACATCTGCTCCCTCTGACGTTCTGTTGGTCGTGTTTAAACATGTAACTGTAGTGGTCTCGGTTCCACCCGTTCCAACCTCACAATTTATCCTGAAATTAGGAACCAATTATCTCCAACTTTGGTCCCAGTGAACAGTGAGAACAACAGCGTAAACAAATCAGTTTTCCTAAACTCTGGGACTCGTGAATGTGTTCCAGTTTGAAGGTGAAACAAGCCCTAAAGTGTCTGACCTGAAGCTTCCAGATGCTGGTGCTCTCCATGGTGATCCTCTCCACGGTGCGGTTCATCAGGGCGATGAGCATGTTGAACAGCAGGATGTAGGTGAGGACGATGTACCCGATGAGCAGCATGTAGAACACTTCCTTGTACTGGTAGTTGTCGGTGAACTCCATGTCCCCCATCCCGATGGTGAACTTGAAGAGCTGCAGGGTGGTGTAGGAGATGTTCCTGTAGCTGGGCTTCACACATTTCGCTTCAGGGGTGGTTACGAACAAGCGCGTTTTAGGGACCGGGACGGTCTGGTTCTTCTGAGGAGGTTCGATGAGCAGCGCCACCACGGCTGAGCCAGAAACACAACACCATGATGTCAGGACCCAGACCTAGAACCAGACCTGAACCCCAAACCAGACCCAAACCTAGAATCAGACCCAGACCTAGAACCAGACCTGAACCAGGCCTAGATGTTTAATATCTTGAACATTTCACTAGTTTGTAAATAGATGAAGTTACATCCTTTAAAGCTGAACTAGTGACACAACAAACTCTGCCCCTCACACATATTTCATCCATTATTTTAAAAAAAAAAGGGAAGTTTTAAAACTTCATTCAAATGTGACCTTTGACCTACTTAACCCCATCTATTCTGGGTCAGTGGTAACTCGTGAACCCACTGTGGTCTAAATTCAACCAATAGTTTTAGTGCTAAAGAGTAAACAAACAAACAAACAAAAAACAATAGCCATTGTCTCCCCTTTGGGGGCGTGGCCAAATGGGGGGGGCGGGGTAATAAAAAAAAAACATTGAACTGAACTAAGACTGACAGGATTTGAATAATTGATACAAACTGTGTCTTAAATGAGATGAATCTAACATGAATAAAATATAAGGAACATTTTAAGGAATAGTAATGTCCCCAGAGGACAGAGGACCAGGTCAAGTCCAGACCTGATTATTCAGAACTGTTTAAGGCCCAAACAGGACCATGAGGTGAAAGTACCTGCAGAAAATCCAAACAGGAAGACCACGTAGACGAAGAGGAACCGCAGGATGTCACTGAGGATCATCTGAGAAGAAGACAGACAGGGTCAAAGGTCAAAGGTCACAGTTTATGTCCACCTGCACACCACATGTACCTTCTGGATCATGACACTGTAGATGCCCATGTGTCGGTGTCCTCTGGAGAAGTAGAGCAGGTTGACCCAGCTCAGAGCCAGACACAGAACCAGGAAGCCCAGGTACTCCTGACGGCCCAGGACATAAAGACCCCCCGAGACCAGGAAGAGGACAGCCTGGACGAAACTGGACAAACACAGGACAAAGACTTAAACGGACACGGACACACAGCAGGACAAGTTCTGCTTCTGGAGACCAGGACCATGTCAGGAGGAAGGTTCTCTTAGGCCACAGGTGATTAGTGTCATGAAAATACAAAGAAAAACTAAGAAAAGACCATGAAAAACAGAACCACAATGTAAGAGGTGGATCCATTACTTTTCATTAAACCATGTTGTTTTTTTACACAAACTAATATTTCAAATATGTTTGGTCCAGGTTTTGTGTTGGTTTATGAATGAAGATGGTTTTATTACTTACAATAAAATGTCATAATATCCATCAATGAGCAGAGTCTGGAATTTAGGACGTTTCCTCTTCATTTCTATAACCTGGGGGATCAGGATCAGAGTTCAGGATCAGGATCAGGGTCAGGATCAGAGTTCAGGATCAGGATCAGGATCAGAGTTCAGGATCAGGGTTCAGAATTAGGGTCTGGTTCAGGGTCTGGTATCTGAGGGTTCGTGTAAGTCCGTTCTTACCCCTGTGATGAAGAAGTAGATGTTGGCAATCATCAGTAGAACCTGACCGCACATGAACATGTACCCGGTGATGGAACGTTCCACAGGAAAGGGGATCTGCAGATACAACAGGGTCAGTCCGGGTCTGGGCCTAGGTCCACATTGGACCGATCAGAGGAAGGCTGACCTTGTCCTTCTTATTGTAGGCCAGGACGGTGAAGATCATCAGGTACAGGATGTAGACCAGGAAGTTGAAGCAGAAGATCCCACCAGCGAACCTGGTCCACTTCTGCTCCAGGAGGCGACTCAGAGGCTCCGTCTCCAACATCTCATGACGGTTCTGAAGGAAACACATGTTCAGAGGCCACACACTCACGGAACATCCTCACACCAGATTGGGACTCACCGGGATGCTGGTCCCGTAGACCAGGATCTCCAGGACTGAGTTGTCCTGGTAGGAGTCGATGGAGTCCAGGTCGTAGAGGGAGCAGTGGATGGGACCGTACACCCACTCAGTGAACTTACGGGACAGATGTTTGGTGTGGGCGTCATGGAATTCACGCTGAAGGATGTGAGAGAAGAGCTGGAGAAGAAGAAAGAGTCTGAGATCAGACCAACACAGAGGATACAGATGACTAGGGTAAGGAGGAGGAGGAGATGGAGGAGGAGAAGAAGGGGAAGGAGAAGGAGGAGCAGGAAGAGGAGGAGAAGAAGAAGAGGAAGGAAGAGAAGGAGGAGGAGGAAAAGGAGAAAAAGGAGGAGGAAGAGAAGGAAGAGAAGATGGAGGAGGAGGAGAAGAAGAAGAAGGAGAAAGGAGGAAGGAAAAGGTGGAAGGAGGAGAAGGTTCTCCATATTTGTTGAGGTTCACTGTAGAACCTGGACAAGAATATTTTTATCATGTTCTGTGATTGACTGGAAATCTAGGCCCACTGCCCAAAGGTTGACGCCCCCAAACTCTAGCCCCACCCCCAAAGACTGATCTATAATCAGACAGGTTCTGCTTCTGATCCATTTAACGATGCATCACTGAGGGTTTGGACTCTACTCAATTGATTTGGTCCAGACCTGCTCCTCCTCTACTTACCCCAGTTTTGCCTGTCTTGGCGGCCATCTTAAGCGGGGTCAGGCCTTGGCGGTTCTGCAGGTTCTCCAGCCTCAGCTTGGGGTGCAGGCTTGTGGTGGTCTTCAGGATCTGATCGTACATACTGGTGATGAACTCAGTGTTTTCTGCTGAGTTGTCACCTACTGTCACCAGGGCGTGGAGAACTGTGTTCCCATGGGAGTCGGCCTGGCAAGGGTCCGCCCTCTGGAACTCGTTCAGCATCAGGAATTCCACTATGTCTGGCTGGTTGGTACAGGCGGCCAAGGACAGGGGAAGCTCACCTGGACCGCAAGAGACCAGATGAGACTGTAAGAGACCACATACCACAGGTAGTCTTCAGGTTACAAATGAGTTCCGTTCCCACGCTGTTGACGTAACCCGAATTGCCACACAAGTCAGAATGAACCCTTTAATACCCCGAAATACCCCCTAAATCTCTAAATAACTATCCAAATACATGTATTATACTTCATATTAATAAAATAAAGTA
>JAPSES010000044.1:1972789-1987156 GCA_029822895.1 Maxillicosta whitleyi | reverse complement strand
ACAAACTTTTACAATGAACTATTAATACCCACGTGGGAGCTACCTGTGAGTTTGTTAACAAACACGGTCTATATTTAAAAGTAGGGGTTTAATATTGAAATCAGTTAACTTCACTTCCTGTGTTTCTTTACACTGTTTTTGAAATGCATACTTTGTAGTTGAGGGTTAAATAAAGCCACAACACCAGCTCAGCCTTCTACAAACCAAGGGAAAACCCTGTTGTACAATCAGCCCACTTTCACTGTGAAATCCCGTGAGGACCCAGACAAGTACATAAACTGGCGCTGTAGTAAGAGGGGATCTGTTTTCATGCCAGAAAGGGAGGAGAAAGAGACATGCCGTCACTGAGCGCTGCCAGTCACTCTCGTCTCTCACTGGTGAGTCAAGGTTTTCCAGTGATTCATGTCTGTGGAGAAGGTGAACGACAAAGCACAGTCACTCTCCTCCGTTTTCTCACCACTTCTTACATCCTCCTCTTCCTATTATTCCACCCCTCCTCTCCACTCATCTCTTTGTCCGTGTTGCCTTTCCTTCCTGCCTGTTAATTGTCGTCGTACCACACCATTTATTTCTCCGCTGAGCTCGCAGTAGTTTTCCCCGGGCCAACTCTTTTCAGCAGCATCTCCGGGCCTCTGTTGGGAGACCTCCAGCATGTTCAAAAAACTCATCCACACCCAATTCCACCTGCGGGCCAACGCAGCCCGACAGGGGATTTCACCGCAATGATGACGGGGCACACTCTTCCTTCCTGAGCCCACATAAATCTGTCGGTGGGCTTCATCCCATAGTCTAATATTAAGGCTGTTTTCCATGACATGCCACTCAGCAGGAGAGGGAAAGCTTCTGTTGACTTATTTGATGTGCTATTACTGGGAGGAGGTGTTGTGGTTAAATTTGGTGTTTTGTTCTGCACCAAGGCCAGATGACCTATTTCCACTAGTAGTATTAAATCTAACTGCGATCGTGTATAACCATAACATACTTTTGTGCAAAGAGCATCAAGTCAAGAAGTGCTTACTGTGTTTTGCACTTGACAAGATGCAGTACATGCACTTTTCATATGCCTGAAAATGCTTATTGATTCTAGGCTCATAAGGCAAAAACACCAGCGGTGTTGTCCTTCGTCCTGATGGGCCTTGCTTTTTATTTTTCCGTGTGTAAATAGCACCTTGACTGTTCTTCTCACAGAAAAATGACAAGAATGGACTTGCAAGGACATTTTTCAACCGAGTGAAGGACCTCTGTCATCTCAGTAGCAGTATGGTGGAGGCTGCCGACCTTAGGCTATAATCAAACACACGTCCACAGATGTGCTCACATGGCCACGCATGCACTCACTCCACTGCACAGTTTTTACACAAAATTGTTGTACAAGTGCGATTTGAAATTCCTGAGTACTAATACATTTTATTACAAAAGAAGGCATGAGAGCAACTGGATATTTTTCACATTTAACGTTTTTAATTAAGATGCATTTAATTACGTTTAGAATATGATGTACAAATTCTTTTCACCTTACAAACTGTTGTGACTTTTTATGCAGAACAGAAAATAAATACATTAACAAATGTGTATCAGGTTAAACTCAATCACATTTAGTTGGTATGGACATAAAATCATTTTTTAATACATGTGGTTTTTGTGAGGAAAAACACATTGCAAGTATAACAACAGCGTTGCATATTAGGCATCTATGTTTATGTTCAAAACATGTCTGTTGATTTTATTGCCCCATTTAGATGTAGGCGTTTACACCAACTTAAAGTACTACAAAGGATAATTTAACAGAATTTCAATAATGACAATGAACGATAATAACACATTTCTACATGTATAATATTAGCTATAACACTTTACAATATCACATTGTATTTTGCAATATTTACAACATTCTGCAGTCTAGATGCCATTGCACGTTTTTGTACGTATCTTTCAGTAACATTTACAAAGAGAAATGCTAGGTTGATTGCAACAGCATGAACACAAAATCTGTCCTCAGTCTTCTCCCTGAGATCACTCAACACTCAGCTGGTGTTTTTTTTTTTTATTTTTTTTTATCAGTCTTCAGGGCTCGCAGTGGTGGATGTACCCCTGTTAAAGTATGTCAGAGCACAAAGAGAGGCTGTGCTCGGGTTCCTGCAGGTAGCTCACCTGCCAGGGGAGCCCCAGAGCTGGAGACGGTTCTACGAAAGTGTCAATGTATCCTTGTGTACAGGATGCCCACACTGCAGGCTGGTACCCCAAAGCCTCACCCACCTGCGGGTATCTCAGAGGACTTGGTGGATGGTCATGGGGGCTCCCACAATGTCCATAAATCTGTCCCTCAGTTGGATAACAAGGGTAGTGCGGTGATGGGGGACACGAGGACCCAGAGTTGTCCAAGTAAATGTGAGGTTCACCGGGAATCCTGTGTAAATGAGGACCTTGTTGTTGTTGTTGCATCTGGTGAGAGATGGACGCATGCCAGGGGACGTAACTCTGATGCTCCAGACGAGGAACCGGCACTCTGGTCTGCTCGACACGAGACCCTCCCATCGCAGCTGCACCTACAGAGGGCCTGTTGCACTCCCGGTGGGTGCAGGGTTTGCTGGGTGGGTTCGAGCTCAGGAACACTGACAGAGCTGAGATGCGGTTAATTGCCCTCTGCAGGGTGGCGATCTTTGAGAGGCGTTTACCACTGAGGTCATGATTGAGAGCAACACGTAACGCATTGAAAGCCTGGTTGTAGTCCATGATGCGTTTCCGCTCGCGGACGTTGGCAGCCATCCGTCGAGCCTTTGAGCGGATGGGACGATTGCGCTTCTTGGTCTGGCCTTCTTCTGCTTCACTCGGGCTGCTGGTTGAACTCTCACTGTCTTGGAAGGAAGCTTTGGGACTTTCATCTTCCTCACCTTGGCCCAGTGTGCCAAGCTCCAGCTCTTCCTCAGAGAACTCAGATCCTGCAATGCTGCTGCAACTCATTGTGTTGACAATGTGAGCACAGGACAAATCTAAGTAAAGTCTTCGTTGTTCTTTAAGTTTTAGTGCAAAGTCTTTTTTTGTGTCTGTGGGTTTGACGCCTCCAGACTTAGTACTCCTCGGCTTGTTTTTGTAGGGCTGTCGGTTATTTGCAGCTGAGCCGACAGCCCAGGTATTCTCCTCCTCTGACTCCTCTGGTGCCTTGTGATTACTTGTACCTCAACAAGACAGGTTGGCCTGCTTTTTAAAGCTCTTGAAGTCACATGGTACAGTCACCTGTGAGGAATGGTGCACTCTCTCTCCCTCTCCAGGTTTATGAGTGCCCTCTAGGCAAATGGCACTGTCACCTCCTCCTCCTCCTCTGACTCTCCCTTACATCCCTTACATGATCTAACTGAAGAGTTTCAACACTTCATGTCTCTCCCAGATATACAAATCAGAGATAGTACTGCACACTTCCTTTAATACATATACAGTGGAACTATTCTGATTTCTGCCTGTCGCTGCTGCTGACTGCAACTACGTTGAACAATAGTTATTTATCCTTAGGCTATTATTAGAGTTTCTCACTTTATAAAGGCCGACACTGCTTGATGCTGCTTTCTAACATCATTATTATTGAAGGGATATTAATATAAATAGGTTTTCAAAGAATTTCAGCTGCAAGGACACTCTTTGACAAATTGCACATTTATCTGAGCAACTTAAGCTGTTACATGTGCTTCCACTTTTCTCAGGTCTGGAAAGAGAGGAAACCTTCTTATCTACCGTCGGTAAGATTTGTCCTTGCAATTAGCTGTCTCTAGAGTGGCGATTCTCTCTCTTTCTCTTTCTCTCTCTCTTTTTCTCCTTCTCTCTGCTCAGGCTTAAGGGCCATGTAATTTAGAGTAGCTTCGCTGGAACCTATCCCCATAAATCAGGCCTGGGCAGCACCTGAGGACAAGAGCAGAGCAAGCCTTAGACTTCAAAGCACGAGGAAAAACAAGGGCAAATATTTTACAATTAGAACCTACAATTGCTGCTGGCTTAGGCTATCGATCTTTTGCTTGTTACGTTGGTTTTACGTATTGACAAGCTTTCGACATTGCTACAATGCTTCACTCTTGTTTTACTAATTACCCTCTGAAGTAGTACATTATTATTACCCACTTTTTAAAACAGATTCGTAGTACATGCAAGTTAGACATTAAGGTCTCGGGTTAAACAGAAAGAGAAGGAAAGAGAAATATATCCACAGGAAAAGATGCCAGTGTCAGATATTGTGGTGAATAGTGAAAGGTGATTACGCTGACCTTTAGCTAAGCTTCTGGCCAAGTGCAGCGGGTCAGGTAACTAAAGGGCAGGCCCTCAGATACTGAACTGGGGGTCGTTGAGAGGCATTGCTTCCTTCCTGCCCTTGTCTTTTTATTGTATGTGTTGCGGCTCTGAGACGCCAATCTTTAAAACAATTACAGCCCAGAGTTTCAGCTCTCAAAGCGCAGCTATTGATTTGAGGTGGGAACGTTTGGTCTAGCCTTTTTACTGCTGTGTCCAAGAGTTCAGTTTTTAACACAGGTTAGTTACTCACTTTACACTCTCTGTGTAACCCTGCATTTTGTCATCAGGGCAGTGCACATGTTTGGACCCTCCTGTCAGTTTTTACACAATTTTGGTGTAAACGTTGGAGTAATATTTGCGTATGGAAACTGTTTCCTAGATCCTTGAGATTTCTATGCAGTGCACTTTTTTTTTTTTTAACTTTAAGACTTGACCTGTGAGCCACTGATATGTCAACTGTAGATTCTGTGCATAAATATTCCATGTATATAGACATGTAGTTCATTCACCAGTTTGTGAAAATAGACTTTTCTCATACATTTCACAAATTTCCCCAAGGGACCTCCCAAAGGGATTAATAAACTGTATTCTATTCTACATAATCCAGATTTTGCAATGTTGTGAAATTGGACAACTTGATGCATGTGTTATCTATAAGTTTGAGCATTTTTGTTTTATTTGCAGTATATTAAATTCTGTAATAGCTAAAGCACCTCACATTGCAATGTCATTTTTATGTTATATATCATGATAGGTTTCCTTGGACATCTGTGGCTGTCATTGTCAAGATTTATACTATGATACTGCTTATATCGTCAAGTTGTTTTACGTAATTTCCCTCAAAGTTTTCTGAATTTTCTAGTCCTTGCACTTTTCTGGCCAGAATAGATGTTTTGAAACCTTTCTTCAACTTTCACTCAGGACAAATATTAGCCTTTATACTAGAAAGAATGAATGATTTGACGTTGATTATGATAATTGTCAGTGTTGATGTGCGTGAAATTATATTCTTGGCCGTATCATACATTCTTAAGTGCATTGTGATTTGCAGTAACTTTCACACATCTCAGAGATAAGTTGAACAAAGTGATGTTTAAGTATTACACTTTGATTTAATCTGGGCGAGACATTTTTCTCATTTTTCTTTTGTGTTCATCCATCGCACTAAGCTGTAAAGCCACCACTTAAACCACTGTATTTACCACACCTTCTAAATACCCCGCTGATCTTCTGTGTACCTTTATCGCTGAAACTGTTTGAAATGTTCAACCCACAGCGCTCGGCTCAGAGGAGTGTGTAGGCTTTATCACAAGCTGTGATTTATGGCTTCACAAACATGTCAGATTTACTGCTGTGGTGTAAAGAGCATGAAGACTACAGCCTCTCGGACTCTCCCCGTCCATTCATTTTGACAGGTGACAAGACACCAGTAATTATCAGCCGCCGGGAATAAATCATAAGATTTTATCACGCAGCTCACCATGCCCTTGATGGAATAACCATTTTCAAGTGAGGGGAACCTGTCCAACACTGCTGAACCCAAGATTTGTAAATCTCCTGCTCAAGCCCCTATAATGACTAGTTGTTAGCCGTTGTTATTAGAGGTCTGTGTGCCAAACGTTATAGATGTATATTTCCAAAGAGGTAGTTAGGGTTAATAAGTGAGTAAGGTCTGAGTTCGCTAACCTTGGCTTTGCAGTGGTATGTTAATGCATGTTTTTGGTGTCTGCCATGGAATTTTCTCACCTCAATAAAAAGCCTCCAGTCAAAAAAAAAAGCTTTTGCGGTTATCCTGGCCCTCCGCTATTTGTCACACCACAATCCTTTGGCAATAGCTGATGTGTGTAACAACCGATGTTATCAACTGTACACTGCCAATCTGTGGTCATTTAATGGATGTTATTTGATTTCCTCAACTCTAATCTCTTTTATTGAAAAAAAATTGCGTTTTAATCGCACGGTATGTCATTTCTACTGCTAGGTTTCTCTAAATCTAAACAATAATTACAGAAGAAGTGGGTGATTTGGGTAATGTGGCTTTATGGGAGTTAATGTTTTCAACCATTACTGAAGCACATTTGTCTGAAGTGACTCTGGAAAAAAGTACATTTACAGGTGACATAGCACATTAATGTTTTATTCACATTAAATTTACTTATGTATATTCACATTGTCTGAAACGTAGTGTAGAGGTAATATGTCGTATTGACATTCCAAACTTTTAAAACCACAAATTAAAGCTAATAAGGTATCAAATTTCCAGAAGTCTGTATTATGATATCAAGTTTTCTTTAATAAGAAACTTGATGATACTATTAAGTTAAATTAAAACTCATAGACATTGATGGGCAATACATGCCTATACCTTGCAAGTCACTTTGGATAAAAGTGTCAGCCAAATGTAATGTAATGTAACATAGATACTTATCTTGACAGTCAGTCAAAATAACACTGTCTTCTAATCTTCATGTGCTACATCAGCTGATAGTTTGCATTATGCCTCTGTTAGCTTATCTCTGTTTTTAGACAGAAACAGCCACAGTAAAACCACAAATTCCCTCTGTTTTCTATACAGTTTATGTCATCAATAGCTGCACAAACCATCTGTTTGGAATCGTCCAAACAAGGTCAGAACTGTTACAGATTAGTCTGAACCATTGATCAAATAGTAAAGATAAAAACATCCTTTTCAAAATTTGTTATCCTAAACACTCAAATGATACGTTGTTATTTAAAGTAGAAGTACAACACATAGCTCCTTAAACAAAAAGGATTTAACTTTAAATATAAAAAGTACTATACCAAATACCATATTTATACCCTGTAATTCTTATAAATATGGTATTCTTCAGATTATCTTGGCGCCACTTGCGCTGTCATAGCGTTTATGTCGGGTACAGTGTCACTACAGGCCACTGAGCTGTCCAGCAGATTTCTGTCCATCTATCACGTGTGATCTTTGCTGTCAGCAGTGAATGCTGCTTGTCATGGCAGATTGTATCAGAGTCCCACTGCTGAAGCAGAGATCAGGCCTCCAGTCTGACTCACACTTTCCTCTTTGGTCAACTAAATGAGACATGAAGTGTTTGAGAATCATCTGAACATTTACGAAAAGAAGAGCGAGTCGTCACTTTGATGTGAACTGGAGTCGAGCTGAGCTGTTGTTATCATCTGTCAACATGTGCTTCACAAGCATACGCAGTTCTCATGTCTCTACATCAGAGATCCTGTCGAACATGTTATAAACAACAAGTGACACCAGCAAGACGACTCACACAACATTTGTGAATCATTCTGTCTGAAATTACTGGCAGTTACGTGTAGTTGGCTGCTGTAATCCCTTTCAGTGTGCACGCCAGCTATAAAATCTCGCACGTCGGGGGAGAAACAATGCCCCGGGTATTTCAGCAAACACAGCTTGACATCGAAACGTTATTCACTGAATATCTGTCATAGCTGTTAATCACAGAGTTTATTCTGCAGCATTGAAGGTGTTTCCAGTGGTTCGCCACTTTGGAAAATGGAAGACACTGTGATTTATGAGGGGGAAAACTAGTAAAATGACTTAATAAAAGGAAAAGCAAAGGTTACCATGATCAAGATCAATAAATATTCTTTCATTTTTATAAAGCTGTGAGTCATCACTAACCAAACATTTGACTCATTCGTGGTTGAACATGTTCTTAGGTTGAGTTCTATGGACAAAAACTTGGATGTTTTTTTCATTGTCATGATTTTGAGCACATTTTACATGATTTTAAAGCAGTTTCATTTATTAAATCTATAGTTTTGTATGTACAGTATCTATATTATTATATTATTAGAATCAGCTTTATTCGCCAAGTTCATAAACATGTACAAGGAGTTTTTTTGCTGGACTTTGTCTCTAGATAATTACAAAATGTAAGAAAAAGTAGGATAGGAGAAAACTTTAAGTACGTATAAACTCCATGCATAAAAGCGGACGTACCTACTTATATACAAAAATTGTGCAGTATTTGTTATTCAATTAACATAATAAACGTTCAGACTGGGTTTAACTCCACAAATAGTTCAGATCCTTCCATTGGATCATTACTGGAGTGATAAATACATTTTATCTGGAAACACATTTTTTTTAACCCTAGTGTTTGCATTTCATAAGCAATTATTACTTTATAGAGAGCGAGCATAAAGATTGAATAACGCTGGATTGGACACCTCAGAGTCCAGACCTGAACCACGTTGACCACCTTTGTGACTTTACACATTGTTTTCAATTCTCCATCATCAATACAAGTTCTGGACAAAAACAAACACAACTACGGATGGAAAGAAATGTAAAGTCAAAGCTAAAGGTGGTCGAGTGAAATATTGTGTGGGAAAAGAATTTTTTGGGCAGAGAAATTTAGCACAATGAATACATTACAACAAATAAGAGTTCAATGACATGTCCTCAAAAAAAGCAGTAATCAAGTTTTTATTATTTAAAAAAATATATATTCTTAATTGAATCCATTATATTGCCAAGTCCTGATTATTGTTAACTAAATAGCTAAATAGTCGAAGTGATGTAAAAGTTTAAAAAAAAAAAAAAATGTAATTGAGTCAGTTTTTATTGGGAACCTTGTTGCCATGCACTGAAAAACACCACACTCGCATGGGTCACTAACAATGCTGTACCCTTTAATTTAGCCATAAGCAGAACATTACTATAACCTCCTTTCTTAGTGATTTATACCTTGTAGCAAAATCTTGCAAATCTGTCAGTACTGATGTCATGACATGTCTAACAGTTTCCTCCGCATAGGAATGTCAGCGCACTTCCTCCCCTGCCCTGAATACTTGAATCATGATATGAATCACTCATTTTTACAGGATAGTATTTACTGTAGCAGCTTATGAACTAAGTAAAGGCTTGCTGAAAAATAAGTGTAATACACAGGGCAGCGGCAGGTATTAAAATCTTCACTTAACCCTGTATATCATTTACTGCTAAACTTAATGCAATTTTCTGCAGCTTTCTGCACACTGGAAGGTAAAAAGTTAAAAAAAACAAAACAAAAAAAAAAAAAACAGTGTGTGTTGAGTTAGAAAACAAATCCTAAAAGGCAGAGCTGCATGTTCATAGTGCATTCTTTCCAACGAGAAGTCAGTCATTACGCTGGGTTGTCATTAAAGGGTCCATTTGGAGTGTTGGAACATGTGGTCAAGGTTAACTGTCTGTAGGCTAGTTCCCACACGGCCCACAGCAGTTACAGTGATGCCCTCTGACCGCAGAAGTGGCAACGAAGAACCACCGTAATACTAGGCTTAAATGAGTCTAATAAGTTTACAGCACTCTCCTAAATGGGTATTTGTGGCATCTTTGCTCGATGGAACAGCGACTAAGTGACAGCTGTGGTTTGGCATAATGGAAAAGGTGATTGTCAGAGTAAATGGCATGATGAATTATAAAGATGGGATTAGTTGAACTGCACCACAAAAATCAATGCCCCAGTAAGTGTATTTAAGAAGATAAGAAAGCCGTCTATGCAAATTCTGTCATTAAGTGCTCATTTGTGATAATTGAAGTAGTGCTGGTCAGGTCAGTCCTCTGGCCCCTTGTAACCTCACAACCTTATCTTGCCTTTGGTCATAAACTTCTGTCTCATGGAAATATTTCTATGCTTTTTTTCTTCAAGACAGGGAGATTAAAATTGACCTCTCTCACACTTTGACCTCTGGATAATTGATTTCTATGGTTAGTGTGGAAAATTTAAGGTGATCTAGCTTCAGAAATGGAAAATAATATTCATAATGATATTTTTAGTGTAGAACAACCTGAAAATAAAAACGGCTGTGTTTTCAGTATGTATGAGCAGAAAGGAACATTATCATCACTAATGTTGGTGTGGACTAAAACAACCCAGAACAGTTAAAACAAACACTACCTTCAGCATTTGTAGTTAACCTTTTAAGACTTACAACTACACAGTCCGGCCACGTGAAAAAAAAAAAAAAAATGGCACATGTAATCAGGGGTGTAGCACCAAATTTGGGGCCCCAGGAACCACCACTTTTTTCCCTCAAACTTTTGTTTTCCTGATGTACATGCTTTGCACATATCCAGATTGGATCTTGTGGTAAGTCTTTTACACAATACTGTAGATCACAGGTGTCAAACATGGACCCTGTTCATACTAGGATTTTCACAATCCGGATTAAATCTCCTAAAATCCGGATTTTCAAAATCCGGATAAAATTTAGCCTAGTGTGAACGCAAATTATCCGGATTTTCAGGGGTTTATTTCGGATTTTCAAAAACCACCTCGTGAGGTGTTTTTTTTAAGGGTTCTTTGGTCGAAAAACCTAGTCTGAACGCTAAGGGATCATTAATCTTGATATTTACGTCATATATCCGGGTTCACAGGGTCATCGTCACAGGGTCTTTGGTCATTCCCGTGAGACAAGCCCCCGACAGCATACAGCCTTTCTCTGTCCCGTCTTCTTGTGTCTTGTCTTCTTGTACAGAGGATACGACGTATCCGATCATTCCCACGGCTGCACAATATTCTCCACACCTGAATCAACAAAAACGCATGTGCATTCACCAGCATCTTGAAAGAAAGATGGCCGCACAGGGAAAGTTTGACCTGTGACCCTTCTTCTTCTTCTTGGGTTTTTAGATCTCTAACCCCTGACCTCGCTTAGTGACATCTAGCGGTTTCTATTCAAACTGCAGTCGTGGCCAATTATCCGGATATTTGCCGGACAGGGTTTTTGAAAAGCCGATTAAGTAAAGTCTGGTCTGAATGCAGAGGTTTTAGGCTAAATTTTATCCGAATTTTGAAAATCCGGATTTAGGGACTTAATCCGGATTTTGAAAAGTCTAGTCTGAACGGGGTAGCCCAAATCCGGCCCGTGGGATGGATTTGTGAAATGCAAAAATTACACTGAAGATATGAACAATCATTGGTGTCAAAATCATTTTAATCCAGGTTCCACATACAGACCAATATGATCTGAAGTGGATCAGAACCAGTAGAATACTTTTGTAATTAATTCTAAATATTGACAACTTCTAATTTTTTTTCTTTGCTTTATTGTAAAAAAGTAAAATTACATGAAAATGTTTACATTAACAAACTGTCCGTTTATAAAAAAAAAAAAAAAAAAAATCTGAATAACCTGAAATGTCTTAAGAGGAGTATGTGCAATTTTACCAATATTCTGCCTTTTACTAAATAAATGTTTAGTGTATTTGTAATAGTTGTAATGCACGTGTAAATGATAAACTGAGGCAGAATATTGTTAAAATTGCACTGGTTTATCTTAATACCTTTGACGTTCCTATTAAAAGGCAACTTTGTAGATGTAAACATTATAATAATATAATTTTACTTTTTTTCATTATTATTATTTTACTGGTCCCACTTGAGGTCTTATTAGAAAGAATATAACCCCTGAACTAAAATGAGTTTACTGCAGATACAAGTGTTACATACGTTATGTAATATTATGCAATATCTGTTTTTACTATCATTGGAGTATGGCAGTAGTGATCAGAAAAATAAAACAGATGTAAACACATAACCATACAGTACATAAACGGTGCATATTGTGCTAAACTAAAAGCAGAAAGTGAAAACACAATCATAATATAGACTAATGAGTAACTCTGTGGCGTAACCCTGCACTGATAGTAGACGCGGAATGAACTTAAGAGGCTGACGTTTGATCACTCCACTGTTTTTATCACCATTCTGTTGTGTAGTAAGACGTCTGCTATGCAAAAAGTAGACGGGTGGATTAACTCCTGACTAGACGTCCACAGCACGTCAGACTACACCGCAAGAGGGAATGTGTAGAAAATATAGGCAAGTCATGTGTCACATTACAGTTAATACCTTTTGTGTGGAAACTGGGGGGAAAAAACTGTGTTGGAAGGGTTTTTAACATTTTGTGTGCAGCCAAATTTAGCACATAAACTGTTAATGTTATGCACAGTGTGGTAATGTTCGTTTTTGTGTAACATTCAATTCAAAAAAGCATTATAAAATTATTAGAAACTTTTAAACCAACTATTGATCAATAAAATACATTTTTGTAATAGGACGCCCCAGAAGCAGTCCTCAGCTTATACATGTAATAACACTTATATTCTAATCTTTAACCCATAAAGAGCCAGTGCTACTTTTGTCAAACATTTTCTCTATATTTAACCTTTCTCAAGTGAATTACCACCATTTATTGTAATATTATCCTCTTTACTTTGTGCATTTTTCAGTAAAAATCATGTATTCCTATATTTAATTTACAGATCGTGTAGATGTTCATAAAAGCTCAGATTAAAGTTGAGGATTATTATGTCAGAAACTTAGAAAACTGAAGAAATAACTGACTTTTTCAACAAAATATTTCACTAACTTAACACAAAACAAATATGTCCATCCACTGTCATTGATCCAACTCCATGGGTTTTACTGGGAAATCAATGTTGTAGAAGATGGATGGTGTTTCCACGGTAACTACAGAGCCTCTGAACATCCAAACGGGTCATATCTGATGACCATAAAAAGATGAATAACTGCATTTTACACCATTTATTTAGATGGATTGATAGAATTAGTGAATCAACAGTTATTAAACAGCTTATATCAGTAGATGACTTTGGATGTTTGGGTGTTTATGAGTTACAGCCTCAAATGTTCTAAATAACTACACACATATTTTAAAATATTTACTCATCTACCTAACGATGATTCATGTCCCTTAAGTCCTATTTTTAATTAGCATATTCCAGTATTCTCAGATATGTTAATAGTAAGACATGGGGGGAATTTGCATGATTTGTACATTGTTTTGGTTTTGGATCAGGCCTGTTTGTTTCTGGTTTTTTGTTTTGGTTCATTAGGCTGTATGGGGTTAGACAAAGCATAAAGCAGCAATATTTTTTGATTAAAATGCTCTTTAAATATATTAAAAGAAAGAGATTTTTTGTAGAGTTTTCAATCTCGTTTCAGATCTTCGGACCCCTACATGCTACTCTAAAGTTGGTGCACTTCAGTTTACGCTTTCACTGTGTTAAACTTATCAACACAATGAATGTGTTAAAGTTAACACAGCAAATGGCCCAAATCTCACTCATTGGTCTGTAAAATTTAACAGGATTTGTGTCAGTTTCCAATACTGCAGAGTCCCGTCTTAATCCTAGTCTGTTTGGGGATACTTATACATATTAGTAATATCTCTATGTGCACAATAAGTAACAACTAAATTAACATTAACAGTGAAGTGATAAGAAATAGACTGAGAGTGAAGTAACTGTAACACCACTTTACAGGTGTTCAGAGTCTATAGTGGATGATGATGATACTATGGGTTCTAGTGATCAGTAGAGCTAGTTTTCTTGGAACTACTATCGATAGATCATGTTAATCAGCTTTTTTACTGTTGGACCCAATTGGACTGACCTCCTCTTTTTTATAATTTAGTATCAAAATGAAATCTCTTAATAATAATACTATTTTTTTTTAACCCTTTAAAGTCCTCACCAAGAAAAAAAAGCAATGAAAAATATTTTTCTTCATATTTTTTTATTTCCCTGGAGTACTAATGACAACAATCAAAAATAATTTTATGAACAGACCCCAGAGTTCAACCAAACGGTTGAGATGTCACTTCATGGTCAACGTGCAGTTTCAACAATCTACATAGATTTTTATGCATTTAACTGAAATAAAAGATAGTTCTATGCATATGTAATTCTTGTCTATGAACATAAAACTATATAAAACTGAAAATTTGACTGAAAACCCCATGTAAGAGTGGGTACATTTAATTTTTTTGTGAAATACAAAATTTAAAGGACAATTGGGACCATTTGGACCATTTGGTTGAACATGTTTTTAGACAACTTTCTAAAGTTATTTCAAAATATATAATGATATTATATAAAAATGTATCACATGAACATCAATTAATGGTCAGAAGTTTTATTATTTTTTATTTACATTTATTTAGCTTCTCTACCTTTACCATAAAGTGCTAAATTAACCGTTTGGTCGAGCATGTTTTGCAAAAATTATTTGACCCTTTTTCATCTTTCTTTTTATCATTCAAGTTACACAG
>JAPSES010000044.1:1932712-1952628 GCA_029822895.1 Maxillicosta whitleyi | reverse complement strand
CCCGCCCCCCTCCTCCATCCCCAAATCCTGCTCCCGCTCCGAGTGCAGTCATTTCTAGTGCAGAGAAACGTCCCTGGTGACACTGAGGGATGACGCAGGCTCTCTCTTCCTTTCTCTGTTTCACTACCCCTCCCACCCCCCACTACCCCACTACCACTAACACCATCTTTTCCCTCTTTTGACTTGCTCTCCCCTTCTCTTTTTTTTTTTTTTGCTCTGGCGCTCCCCCCTTTCTCCATTTCCTCTCCCTCTCCTCCTCCTCCTCCTCCTCCCCCTCTTCTCTCCCTCTCTCTCTCTCTCTCTCTCTCTGCTCCGGCACTGCAGTGCTGATTGTGATTGCACACACTCGCGCACACACACACACACACACACACACTGTCACACACACACACATATACGCTACGCACACACACAGGAGCGTAGCTGAGAGGCGAGGACTGCAGCAGCATGCACCAACCGCCGCTGAGCTGTTCGGGGACACGAGGAAGGGGAACTGAGGAGAGAAAATAGTGTGCTATCTCACACCAGCCTGCGTGTGCATCTTTGCAGCGGAGGGAACGATGCATTTCAACAGAGGATAGCTTATGTTAACCGGCCTCCTCTGCACTGCCTCTGCATCCTGTTCAACCCTGCTCCTCCCACTCCAACTCTTCCTCCTCCTCCTGTCTACAGCATCATTAGACAGGACTACAGATTGACCGGGACTGGCGAGTGCCGGATGGTCAGGTTCGCCCCGGCTGAAAGATTCTTCCGTTGGCTATGCTACGTCTACACCTTTCCCGATGGCTGGATTGTAATTGATGTTCGGCGCTAGAAGATACCCCACAACCTCAACAGGGAATCTTGGATGTGTGTGTCATTCTTTACCAGTGTTGTCATTGGTGCATTTCCTCTATTTCGCTGGTTGTTTTTGCCTTCTCTGAGACTGGCTAGCAGGCACTGCAGCATCAGGACCGCAAGACCCATGAAGTGGTAGGGCATGAGGACCCAGGGGCGACCCAAAGGAAGGGCTTGAGTGCTTCCATTGCTACCACTGCTGCTGAGGTGCTTATCTTGATTTTTTTTTCTCCAGAAAAGGGTGTCTGGTGGGGGTTGGGGTGGGTGGTGACAGCACAGGTACCCAGGCCCCTGCAGAGCAGAGCGGGCGGCTCTTGCGTAGAGGAGGCAGGCAGGACGTCCTGTGGGAAAGGGGGGAAGAGGGGCTGGCTCGAGCATTGGGCTCCTGATGGTGGCTATTTTTGTCTCCCCTAGCTGAGTGATTGGGACAGCGGGTGGAAGAGAAGATGCTTATGGCCCGAGACACGGCGCGGGATGAGGCTCAAAAGCTACACAGGAAGTGGCTGAAGCACCAGGCCTTTATGGCAGAGCTGGCCCGCAATAAAGAATGGCTGGCCAAGATAGAACAGGTGAGTGGAGGTGACCAGGGCATGATGGTGTGAGGATGGATGGATGGATAGATGGATGGATGGATGAATAGATGGATGGATGGATAGAGGGAGGGAGGGAAGGAGGGAGGGAGGATTGGATGGGGAGGTCAGAGAGGCAGAGCAGGTGAGTCAAGGGGGGAGGATACCGTGACAGAGAGCGCACATGACTGAGAATCGGCGTCCATGGTGGGTGTGGTGGCAGTAAAATCGAATAGGTGAAAGTGGGAGAGGTGTCATCACTCTGCTTTCATTTCATCACTTGGCTTGGGGACATCCTGAATTACACTGTCAAGGTTATTGCTGATGTGGATGTGTTGTTTTCTGCTTCACAGGTGGTGTGGCCTAGTCTGTACAGTTTGGTTTTGTTACATTTAAGTTAGCCTTCTGCGTTTCATCACTCATTCACTTCTGTCGGTGGCGTGGAAGCCCTTATCGCAGAAAAATTGCACAAATACAGCTGGTTTCTACATTATTTCCATAACACTCCACTGAATACATACCCTGTAAACATTCCCAGGTCCGTTTTTTTTGCCCTGAATACCCATCATGCTTTGCTGCTTTGACAGAGCAACAGCGAATCCACCAGAATGTTCCCCATGCCCTCTGCCTCAGGTGGGCACATACAGTGGCATTTGGCCTGTTTGTGTTTGATAGATGTACATAAAATACAACACACTGGATGAATCCACTTATAATCAGCAACTTATTCAGTTGTGTTTCTAAATAAAACAGGACAGAACATTGGATTAGAAGTCAAACACTTATTAAGGCATCATTTAAAGAATCCCACTGTTGTTTTATCTGATTTTCTTCATCTCACAGTCTCTAAATTTTTAACTAAGTCGGAGTAATTGGAGCTTTTGTCGAATCAGGAAGTGCTTTTTTTTTTTTTTACTTCTACATGATCATTAACAATATGTCAGATAGAAACCCCTGTTTGGATCAATTTTTAACCATTCATATACATATTTTAATAATCTCTGAGGAGGTTAATGAGCAAATTATTCATTTCTTTTTGCACATCCAGTGGTAAAAGCTACATCAGGGCTAAAGTCTATCACTGCATTATCATGTATTATGTAAGATACTAAGGTGTAAACTGCAATGTACTGAATTATTTCAATAATTGTTAATCTTGTGCACTTAAAACCTAAAAAAAAAAAAAGAAAAAAAAGTTGCCCTTTTTTTGGTCACTATGGCAATACAAACACAAATTGTGCACATATTTCTAACTAAATATTGTTACTGTCTTGTTAGTAAACACATTTAGTACTAAATTAACAGGTATATGAGGTAAAATATATTTATATATACTATCCTGTATGGGTGTGTTGACATTTCCTTGTGTTTTAATTATTAATTATTTATTGAGTACATTGAAAAAGTCATTAGACAGTATAGATTTTTACACATTATTTTTTGTAGTATATAGTATTAAATATTCATTAGATAGCAGTGTAACTAATTATATCCCTGGCCCTTGAAGACAAGTCCTACTACTGTATATGACCTAATGAGGAAATCCTCATTAGCCATCTTGGTTGTTCATGTGTGAAATGCATTTCAGGGTTTATCATTCTTTAGTCTAGACTGTCCCATTCAGCCAGCAGACGCCTCGATTTAATGCAGTAACGATGCAAAAACATCTAAAAGATTACTCCTCCTTGAGTCCCACTACAAAGACTTAACCATAGTTGGAATTCGCACTGGATTTTCCATGTGAAGTTCCCATCATTGCTGTAGGTGATGCCTTATTTTGTTTTTGTCCATATTGTATGTGTTTTTAATAACTTAATAACTGAATATTGCAGTCATATTTGTGCTGTGTGCAGCGTTCTGTCCTATGGCTGTTGGACAGAATATTATGTTTGAACACACAAGTAGAGCAGGAGACAGTGGTCTTCCTTATTCATGGAGGGATTACCTTAATACAGTATGTTATTTTTAGAACGTTAAAAGTACAGTGGCTTGAAAATGCCGCTGTTTTTTGTTTGGTGGACGCAAATAGAATCAAAACACGTGTGAAGTTTTTTTTATATGAAAATGATTCATGGTGTGATTTTGATAGAATTGGACAAAAATGTCATAGAGGTTTCTAGTTATGGGATAAGAGTTACTTGAGTATTGATAAGAGGTCACAAATGTTAGTAGCTGTGCCATTATTTTACTGGTTTTATTGGTTGGACATGAACACAGAAGAATCCTGTCTTAATTAAAGACACTTGTCTCCTGTGACCATAAATGTAGACTCATTTCACTGGTATGATAGTATAAACACATACAATAAAGCTGAACGATGCAGGAAAAACCCTCATATTCCAATTATTCTGACAGATTTTGTTGTGATAGTGACTGTGTAGCTCAGTGGTTATCGCCACTGACTTTGGTAGCTGGTTCGAGACCCAGGTGATCCCTTGGGAAAGATTCTTTACGCTATACATCCCAATAACCACAAGCGGGCGCAAGCTTCATTGTGCCAGTTGTGTCAGGAAGGGCATCCTCTGCCAAATAAACATGCAAAGGTGATTCACTGGCGACCCCGAAAGGGAAAAAAGGCAAAGGAAATCATCTGATTGTGATATGAGTGACAGGTCTTGCTGATGTTCCCTTAACAACTGGGTGTGATTTTTAGACCAGAGCATTTCTGTAGCTCCACAATAATGACACATGTAGTGACACATTTTACCCTTTATCTGAAACTGCAGCCTTTACTCTTGTGATGTCAATAAATAACCTAATCAACTGTTAAGCTATGACATGTAATATGTAAGAATTTAGCTTCATGGGGACAAACTATATTTACTTTTCTTCTTATTTTACCAGACAGACAGATTGTAGGTGCTAAAGTTATTTAAAGATGCCTTTTTTAAGACGGTGTGTTACATGTCCTGGATGTTCATTGGCCTGTTTGTTGGATCAGACTGTAGCCTGCAAAGCCCAGTTTTGTGCAGTGTTACCAGATTTTGCTAGTTTGCAGTATTGAAATAGAGAGAGAAGTATGTTAAAAGCAGGCTACAAAGGTCCCAGCCTGAAGAAGCATGAGTGATGACACTGATGAATGATATTATCTACATGAAAAATCTAATTTTACTCATTTCTGGAATAGTTTCAAAACTGCAATAAGTGGATTAGTGAAATATCCAAACTGCAGTATTGGCAGATTTGTGATAAAAGTCAAATATGACACATACACATGAGCATAAATGAAGCGTTGTGAGACATTCTGGCCTACAATTCATGTTCTCCAAACATAAGGGAACATGTCGGATCCAACTTTAAAATCATCACTTCTATATTTGTGTTTCAGTGATGATGAAATGCAAGCATTAATAATCTAACTAAAATAATGACGTCATGTCGTCATCCTATCTGTCAGAATAAGTGCGGTGGGATTTCTTTTCAGTCCTTCCCATAATTGAAAAGAACAGTAGATGTTCTGCTTCTCATGTGCGTCTGCTCAGAGCGACAATGAGAGGTCCTCTGCCCAGAATGACATCTCAGCTTGAAATGAAAACTAACTGAAATGGGATCCTGCTTCACTTCTGAATCATCAGCGTATTTGTATAACCTTTCATGCCAAATACCAGATAAATAAACTGAAGGGATTGACACTGAGTGCAGAAGATGGCTGCTCCATAGAGGTTCTGTGCTGACTGGCAGGATTTCCTGAAGTTCCTGTTGACGTAGCCCTCGTACAGGCCGTACCAAGACCCTCGTGTGTCCACGTTCCCACTAACATCACTTAGCCCCCTCCCCCCCCTCCCTACCCCCGTCGTTACCTGAGAGACACAGAGAAAAGATGACACTGCGTCCTGCCGCGATCGGAGAACTCTGCGTCCTTTTGGAAGGGTTCCCGCTTCGGCCCCTTACCTCTGTTACCTCTCTGTTCTTACTCAGCACATGAAGCTTCATGTCGGCGTCGGCGTCTGTGGACAAACGCTCCGTTACAGTAACAGCCACAGCCGACCTTGTGCCAAGTCTTAGCATGAGCTCAGGGGTCAACGCCCTTTAAACAGACAAACAGACTGAGGCCAAGTGATCAGTGACATATGAACAGACGCCTCATGTGTTCAATGAAACCTGGACTCATGTCGTACGTCATAGATACAGGTTTTTTTGACTCGTGTTGTGTCATGTTACGTTAAGCACAAAAGGCGAAGCTGTTAAAACTACTGTATATACCATATATGGGCAAAAATACAGGGACACATCAAGCCGACAGCTTCCTAACATCAGGAAATAATCATGAATTAAAATGTTCACGTTGCTTGTTATTATTAATTATTATAATAAACGTCAAATTAGTATTTCTCTTATGTTTAAAGGCTTTTTTTCCCCCCCTGAATGAGAGTTGAAGAAACCAGATAGT
This sequence comes from Maxillicosta whitleyi, assembly GCA_029822895.1. NCBI lineage: Eukaryota > Metazoa > Chordata > Actinopteri > Perciformes > Neosebastidae > Maxillicosta > Maxillicosta whitleyi. The sequence continues at coordinate 1,946,832 of JAPSES010000044.1, read as the reverse complement.
TACTTTTGGTTTAAAATGATTAATTACAGCATGACGAGAAATCTCGAGGTTGAAGAAATTTTAGAAGTAGAACATTTAAAGCAATTATAATGACACAAAAATAAAATTAAATCAAAAGCAGGTAAAGCTGAAGCATTACGTTTAAGATAAAGTGTTAAATGTTTTATTGTCCCTGCATTCTACCCATCCTGATACACACAGTACCTAGCATTAGCATTAGCATTAGCATTAGCATTAGACAGTGTGAATAAATTAACCCTAAAGATAAAGTAAAAATGTCTATTATTGTATATTATATATTATGGCATGTCATTAGCAAAAGAGAGTCAACAGGGGAATTTTATTTTTTTTTTTTACAGTTTATGGGAAGAAACATGTTTTGTTTTTTTTTATTCCCTTTGTATTATTTTAGCATTTTCACTTTAGTTTTAAAGATAATTTAACAAGTCAATAAAGGTTCAGTCTGTTGTAAAACTGTTGAACTATCAGACTGCGAAAATATGTAAATATAAAGACTACAGGCCTGAACGTTGCAGAGGTATCTCTCCATCATCTGTTCAGTCTGAACATGTCTCTGCAGCTTCAACATGAGCGAACTGGAGGGGTTTTTCAGCTCTTTAATAAAAAAATAAAAAAAACTTAAGGAATGAGGTGAAATGCACTGAGGTAATTGTCGTTTTGGTGTTGATAGAGATGCAGTCCACTGAGCTGTTTAATACAAAACTAGATATATGTATAAATAATGACAGGATTAAAAAACATTCACTGTTCAGTTCTATTCAATGCGTCCCAGTACTTTTGTCTATGTAGTTGAGCATGTCCGAAAACAATAACCTCCATATCACAGTGACGTGAAATAATAGTGGTAATTTTATATGATCATCGTTGTGATCATCCACTCAGAAATAAACACAAATAACACGGTTTATCATTTCCACTTTCTTTTATATTGTTAAACTGCTGTCGTGTTTCAGTTCTTGGCACATGTATAATCAGCTCATTTGACATTTTTATTCCTTACATATGGTTTAATTGTGATTTTTTTTTTTCTGATAAGCAGATTTAAGTTTTAGACTAAATACATTTAAGTCATTTCATATGTGCCATGTTCAGAAAGAACAGTTAATTTTAGATTTTAAATTCTTTGCTATTCATATCTGACATTTTTAATGGTAGCATAAAGTCATCAAAACAGTTAATTATTTAACAATCAATTATTAAGTGAAACCTCACAACATTATGTCAGCCATGTTATATATTTTTGTCTTGTTTTTTTAAGGAACAGTAATCATGTTCTTTGATCAAACTGACCAAGTAGTTTATATATTTTTTTATTTGATCGCATTTATCTTATTACCTTTATACATTTATTCATCCTTAAATTAAAAACAGCTAACAGCTTAATAGTATTTAATCAAGTCTTTTCGCATCTTGTGTTTTGTGTGCGAAGGTGTTTTCCATCAAAATAATTTTCAACATTTTTTTCTTTACACTGAAAAAAAATAGACATTCAACACTGTTCAAACAGATTCCTATATCTTTATTTTATTAATTGTTTAATTGCTTTTTTTAAGCATTTCTGTTTTGGGGGCATTATTATTATTTATTATTATTATTTTTATCTTAAAACCATGTTAAGATCCAGAGAAATCAATCATTTTATTCGGCGTAACAGTTCATGCCATATAAAGTTTAATATACGTTTTAACTGAATGGATGGGATGAATAAACATCATGAAATGTAATTTTAATCAAATTTACCACTTGCCTATAGTGAAAACAAGTCCCACAATCCCACTGATGTACTACTATTTTTTATTTTATTGTTTTGATTCCAGCAACAGAACTTAGACACTTTAAGACTTAAGAACTACTTTAATCCATGCTCTACACTCATCACCATAAATGATAAACCAGTTATTTTTCATACTATAAACAAACCTCAGATATGTTTCATGGTGTTTTACTGGTTGTTTGTCCCTCCTGAGAATGGAACTCTTTAAAAAAAAATAGGTCTGGACGCTGTGGTTTTACCTCATGATTTAACCCTCAAAGTCATAAACATCTACCGATGATCTAAAATGTTTAATAACTTCTGAACCATTAATCCTATCAATACATGTAAATAAATGAGGTAAAATTCAGTTTCTCATCTTCTTGTGGTCATCAGATATGGATGTTCAGAGGCTCCTTAGTTACCGTGGAAACACCATCATCTTCTGCAACGTTGATTCACCAGTAAAACCCATGGAGTTTGACAAATGACAGCTGATGGACACATTGTTCTATGTTCAGTTAATGATATATTAAGCTGAAAAAGCCACTTTTTCTTCAGTTTTCTCCATTTCTTTTAAATTACTCTCAGCCTTGATGAACTTCTCTCTAATCACTAAGTTACAATGCAAAATGTAGAGTATAATATTATAATAAATAATGATAAATCACATGCAAAAAGTTAAATGTAGAGAAAAATGTATTTCTAAGTTGCCTCTAAAAGAGTTAAAGCAGAAATAAATGTATTATTTTGTCTTATTAGTTTGTTGGCCAATCGTTTTGTGCTTTGGACAGTTTCAGGCTTTTCGGGGATGATACAGAGAACAAATAACAAGTCATTGAGCAGAAAGTTTCTGTTAAACCTAGACAGTGTTAAAGGTCAGAAGTGATTTCATGACAGTTACTTTAACTTATTATATCAATAATCAAAAGGATGTAGTTTGTGACTTTTTACAGATTATTTGTCAGTGAATGCAGGATTTCAGTGCAGATTCCTTTAAAGTTATGCATCATTCATGTTCCATTTAGAGGGTTGTTTTTACTGATACGCTGATATATTTGTTCATATTATGTCACAGATGGCAGTGGCTGATATTTATCCATTGTGTAATTAAAGGTTGGTTTGATTGAGTGATTTTCTAAGATAACATGATCAGGAAGATGAAATTTAACTTCTATTACAATGAGCATTTCTTTGTTTCAAAGGCACAGAAGGAGAATAAATGCCATCATTGAAATATATAAAAACAAATAATCTATCAGTATGAACCCAGAATTGCGTTATGAGCGTAATTGATATTTTATTAGGATTTAATAGTTGAGAAATACGCTTGTAATGCTTCTAAAACAGCTATAAAACTAAACTCACACAGTCATATACCATCAGATATTGTTCGTGTTGTGTCAGTATATGTAGCAGATTATGTCCTGTTAAGTGTTAAGTGTGTTGTGTCATGTACAAACCCCTGGTTGTGTCTGATATGAACATCTATGTTCACTGGGCGAACACTCCCCACAATTTACTGGAGCTGATAAATAGGTCACATCATAAATGGAGGATTTTGCAACAGTTCTGGCCACATAGACAACATTTTTAACTATTATTATTATTATACCTGAGTGTTTTAAAACCTGTTTGCGTCCATGTTGTCTATATAAGACAGGAGAGAGATCTTGTTATTTCCAAAACATTTGCAATATGAGTGTTTGTAATTATATAATAGTAATTTAAAGGCTGAGATGACTGAGAATTTAAGGTGATTTAATTGCAGAAATGATTCTCTCATTATTTTCTTGGGTGATATTTTGGATTTGAAAAGAGGTGCAGTGTAAAACATGCAAAACAAAAGTACATTTGTATGTACGAGTTGTAAAAAAAAAAAAAAAAAATGCATATTTCAGCACAAACATTCAGTGTGTTTCCTTCAATAATGCACTAAGTAGATGCAAATTATAGCATCATCTATATGACAATAAGGCTTTTAATTAACCTTTCATATCTATTATTTTGAGTCATGTATGAAACATAACTTTAACTTTTGTCTGAATTTAAATGTTTTTAAGCTCAGACATAATCGTGGGATGTAATTATGTTTTAACAGGTTACAGTTGACTAGTTAACCTGTTAAAATGTAATATATAGTGTAATTATTTTAATGACTTCATCAAAGCTCTGAAAATTACTACATTTGATCACTTTTATAACACATAAAGTAAGTTTAAACTAACACTGTGCAATAATGTTAGAGCTTTTTTTTTTTTTTAATTTTATATTAGTCTTACTTCCAGCATAGAAAAGTGCATTGTTATATTTATTTTACATATACAGTAAACATTTTAACTCAGAAGAATATGTTTGAATGTAACGCTGTTATTCTCACCATCATTTTGATGTGTCACTTTAACTTATTGCCATATTTTACTTTATGTTTTATGTGCAAAAATGTGCACCGAAGCTACTAGTTTTGCATATTCCATGAACCAAAAAGCAACAAAAAGGATTAAAAAAAAGCCTGAATGAATTACGTTCTGAATTATAATATAACATTTCTGCATAATTCCCAGTTTCTTTGGACTTTTTTACCTTATAAATCCCATTTTTAAAATCCCATCATAACAGAATCCATCCAATATGTACTTTTTTTTTTCTTATAGTCTTAAAATTGATCATATTTAATCGACATTTAAGTGTCTCAGCATGAAAAAAAAATCACACGATTCAGTAGCATTATTCCTGTTTGTTTGCTAATGTTTGGGAATACCGTGTGTTTTTCATGGGTGCACCCAAAGTGTTATGCAGATAAAAGTTGAACAGTGCTACTTTATGCGTACAGTAGGTGTGAATACATTCTTGTTTGTGCCAGTACTATAAAGCAAACCGTTCAATCCCACCCACAATTTCACTATGCTGCATCAGCGTTACAAGTAAGCCTGCAGATTTTGGCAACACAACGCTGCCGTAATAGCATGATTCATACGTGGCGGCCGTTAAAATAATGAAAAAAAAATATCACGCTATGTCAGCCGTAACGTCAAAAACTGTGCCCTTCGGATCCAACTGTGCCCAGGCTGTAGCTCATACCCGCAGCCTGATTCCTGTTCCATAAACCTTTGATTCTTCCTCCTTTTTTTTTTTTTTGCTTCCCTTCTTCCTTCACTCTGCCTTTCTCTTTTCCTCTCTCCACCCCCTCTCTGATTTCTTCTCTGTGTGTCAGTAAAGCCAAGAGAGGAGAGAGAGAGACCTGCTTTCTGCTGGCTCTGCATTATGGGAGGGAGAGGGAGGCTGAAGAAAGATACGAGCAGCAAGAGGGAGGGATGTGAGAGAGTGAACGCTAGCAGCAGTTAAGCAGAGAGCCTGTGCCAAGAGGAGAAATGCAGCACTGCATTATGAAAGCCATAGGATATAGGTCCAGCTCTGTGAGAAAGATAAAGGGGAGAAGCAGGATTTAGCAGATAAAATCCCTCACATGCACGGTTATTATTACAACGTGAACTAGAATAAATAATGAATCCATCAACCAAGATGAAGAATTTGGTGCATGAGTGCCCGTTTCTTAAAAATCCACCATTAACGTGAGCTTTTTTTTTGGCATAAATATATACAAAACAAGGCCCGTCGTAGTCGGAAAACACCTCCTACGCCCCTTAAGTCGAGGTATGGGAGGAGTCGAAGGAACTACAAGTAAAAACGCCACAAGCTTTTGATCTCAGTATCTCCTCATCCCCATCACATCACGAACAAAGCGTAAGATTTAGGGAAGCGAAGGAGAGCAGAGGAAGGACAGAACAGGGGTTTATTAGACTTACCATGCATGATTTTTAGGTCAGCCCCGGGCCAAACTTTGCTCCATACACCTGCCTCTTCACAAGCAGGGGGCCCCGGCTTTGGCACCGAGCTGTGTTGTCCCAAGCTATTTTGGGGACAAAACTGGAATCGTCCTGTTACTTTTTAGCACGTTGCCATTTTATTCTGAAAGTACATTTCTGGCAGAAGCAATTATTAAGCTACATATGTGCAGATTTGAAGCAGGACTCCAGCATTATCATATCGGATGTAACAGCAAATGAGGGAGTTAATTTAGAAAGGAATGCGGGTGTGCTGTGCGCTCGCTATCTAAAATGCCGGACAGTTTTGTTCAGCAGTTCAGAGGTTTCTGGTACTGAGTGAGGCAACAATCATTTCAGCCCATAAGAACTGTCCCTTCAAGCGAAAGCTGGCATTAAAAGTGTGTACGAACGAGAAGCAAAAAGTCACTCAAGCAGGAAATAACAGTCGAACACACAGTTACACAACAGTTAAATAAGGCAGGTGAACATACAGCGTGACTTAAAGGTTCAGTGTGGAAGATTAGGAGGGATCTAGTTGCATAAATGGAAGATTTTATGCCCGAAAATAAGAAATATTATGTTTTCTTGCATCAGACTGAGCTGTATTTGCATAAGAAGGTGGTCTATAATGTCAGACCACCATGTTCTACAGTAACTGGCAGACGTCTGATTTGTATTGTTTTATAATGTGAGCGTCTTAACAATAATCACATCAAATAATAACACTCAACAATCGCAAAAAATTATGAATTATTATTGCTTCCACAAGTCACTTTAAAGATTGATTTCTGCCCCTGAGTGAAATCCAAAGAAACCAGACAGTAAATTGTGGTTTTATGCATTTTTTTCCTTAACTATCAGAACAACAAGCTTCACAGCTACAATGTCTGTAAACAATATTTTATTTATTCTTCTATATGTTGATATTGACAAAAAATGTATTGCAATAATAAGTATTTTATTGCTTAGAGCTAAAATTTATGACATGAGTATCATTTTTTATGGTTGATTGTGAACCAGTATTAATCTGTTACTAGAGAGACCCTTAAGTATTTTTTTTTTCTTTGTTTATTCAAAGCAGATCATACAAAACTTCCCTTTCAGGTACAATTCAACGTCTACGCCACAAATGTGAATGAAGAGTGAGTTGCTAATCCAAGTTTTTTAGTAGAATATAAAACAAATATAACAAGTGGGGGGAGGGGAGGGCTTTCCCCCGCTTCTTCATCAACAACATAAGACATATTAAGGTGTGTATGTTTACACTGACCTGAACAGAAATGCATATCATGTGAAAATTTTCACATAATCGATATATTCAATTCACATCAGTTACATAGTTTGTTCATTTTGACCGAACAGTGACAAAAAATTCCCTTTAACCCTTAAAATAAAATGTCAACTTCTCTAGGATGGAAATGTCCATATATAATATCGATCCATTCTTTAGTTGTGGGGGCTTCAGGCTTTAACCATTTTCTAATGGTAGTCTTTTTTTGCTTGCTTCCAAAATATATATATATTTTTTTATCTTTCCAAGTCCAGTTATCACATAAAACATCTCCTACATACAGGGCTTCATGTTATATAAACGCACATACCTGCGCCCAGAATGTTTTGATCACCGGACAACTCCAGAAAATATGTTAGTGATTTGTTTCCCCCCCCCCGTTTAGTATTTTTTTTTTATGAAAATTTGAAGGGATCTAATAGCATAAAGGGGACATTCAGTGAAGTTTAAATCGGTTATAATGCACAGCTTCACCATTACATTCCACTGCATTTTACACACGAACCTTCCAACACTGTCAGTATGTCAGTGTAAATCCACAAGAAACTGAACTAAATATGTTATAAAGGTGGAAGTCACTATTTACTGTGACCCTTGACCCCTTTTGATCAGCAACATCTGATGTGTTGAATGAAACATGGCATAAAACAGTAAATGAGTGCCATAAATCTGTCTGAACAAAAGGGTTAAAGACATGTGACGTGTAAAGGGAGGTCCCACTAAATATTACCACTTTGGTTTATAGAAGCTGTTTGTTCCCTGAAACCTTTGTTTTTACTGCTGTGAATACTTCACATATATACAGACTGGATCTTAATAATACGACCCCTGTGGTTTATAGAATGCCACGGCATTATTTTTACTAGATGCCACTGCGTTTTACAAACCGAACCTTCAAATACTGTCAGTATCTCAATGCATGTGATACAATGTGAAATCCCAGCACTTCATTCTTTAATAATTTCCCCCAGGAGGGTCAGGAGCTGATCCAGGAGAAGCCGGAGCTGAGGTCGGTGGTGCAACAGAAACTGGAGGAGATCAGGGAGTGTTGGTCCGACCTGGAGATCACGACCAAGGCCAAGGCCCGGCAGCTCTTTGAAAACAACAAGCCTGAGCCTGCGGTGAAGAGCTACTCAGACCTGGACCACCAGCTCTCCCACCTGGAGCAGCAGCCCCCCCAGCTGGAGCAGGCGCACCATCTGCCCACCTTCAACGAGCAGCTCCAGAAATTCCAGGTAAGTGTGGAAACGCTCTCCGGGGCCTTCAAGAGCCTGACAGGTTGGTGGCACCATCTGTTGTGATATAGCAGTGTTACCGAAACCCAAATAATTCTTTCATATGTGAGACTGTTTAATTAAAGCAGAGTCACGAGACTTAAAAGTGAGATTTTACACCTATTCACTGCAGCTCATTCTATGAAAACAAAGTAACGTCACTATAAACATACAGGTTCACATTAAAAACAGCTGCTTTTTGCGAGAAGAGAAGGTCTGTTATAAAGATAAATGATGGTAAGAACTGAATTCATACTAACAGAATAATTGTTTTTAATAATTGCTTGTTTTTTTTGTTTTTTTTAATAATTTTGCATTCATTCTACTCTGAGACACATAAAGGAACCCATGTGAAAATTACTTTTTATACTATTTTAAATGTCTTAATGTGATGTTTTTGTTCATCAGTGTCTCAGGAAACATATCTAAAATATGCATCCCTGTAAGATTCCTGTAAATACAGACGTCAAGCAGCTTTGTAACAGATAATGTCATGCATTTCATAATTTTTTTTTTCTTTTTTTGATGGAAAAGAAAATTATGATCCTATCTGAGGGAACTAGATGGATAATACTTTACCGTATGAAATATTTTCTATTCCTGTTTTACTCCAACAGGACAGAACATACAAGTCATAAGAGACATTTATTAAACAGACTTAAAAAACAGCTGTTGTTAATTGTAATATTAAAAATGAAGAGCTCTTTTCCAAAACGCTATAAAAGCCATTTGATTACAATTTTTTATTTTTTTATTTGCAACCTGATTTTAAGATAGCATCAGGAAAATTGGAACTAGGTTAATGTTATCTACTTTTCCCATAACAATTTTAAACATTATAATATAGATATCAGTGATATTGACAGAGAAATACAATAAAAACACTTAATTTTCGAAAATGGATATATAGCGTTTGGGAAAAGACCTCTTCAAATGTTCCTTTGAATTGTGGGAAAATTGTTAAATGTGTAAAACCATAAAGCTCAAGACACAAGTGAGGAATTGTATTAAGGAAACATCAGTCTCTATTATTGTGTTATTTTCATTTTCACTCTTTCTTCTTCATTGAAACAAGTGTATTTGTTCTTTTATTGATATTCAGAATAAATCCTTTGACAAATACTAGTACAAGTTCAAAATATGAGTAGCATGTGTATTGATCTGACCCTGAAGCTTTAGTGATGCGACTTGACTCGACCCTTTGACTTTTAATTTGTGTCTTTAGCGCCAGCGTGCATCAGTGTGAATCCCTGTTGTGTATGCTTGAATTATTATTATTTAGACCAAATAAACACATTTTTGAGGGGCTTAACATGGTTGTTGACCCATGAAACACATGCACACCCATCAGAACAATCAAGTATTTTATAGGTTTTAGAACTAAATGTTGAAATATGTCTCAATGCTTCTGAATTAGAGCCATACATTGGTTGGAATATGCCTTTTTTTTTTTTTTTAATAACCCATTTCCAGCACTGATGCTTAAATAAACTCCTCCTCATTGATCTCAGTGTCATTTAGAAACCTATGTAATGGAACGTTGTTCTTATTTAATTATTTTTTACCTCCACAGCTGCTTCATTCTGTGGAATGTTTGTCCAACCGAACCTCTGTAATCTGTCTTAAAAAACCTAATGCTTTTGACAGACTCTAGACTTCAGCTCATTTCAGTTTATGTAATTTGGTCGAGCTCTGACGTGCATCCACAGAAGCCGCTGTTGTGGCATCTTCACCACACAAGGTTCTTCAATATGTCAGCTTGTTACATAATCCTGAAATAAAAGGCTGCTCCGATGCTCTGTTTGTCCAGCCTTCGTCTGGCTGTAACCTGACCTTCTCCTTCGCTCCGGTGCAGGCCATGGAGTCCCAGATCGGGGACTTTTACAAGGACGTGGGGGATCTGGGGAGCTTGCAGGGGGTCTGCCTGCCCCAGCGAGGCCTGATGGCAGGTGACAAGGAAGGCGGAGAGCAGCCAGGCGTGGTCGAGACCCGCATTGTTCGCCTCATTGAGCCGTTGAAGGAGAGGCGCCGCATCCTGCTGGCGTCCAAAGAGATGCACCAAGTCGCCCAAGACCTGGAGGATGAGATAGTGAGTGTCAGAGTCGCACAACATGATGGATTAATAATTACAGGGATGTGTGATGAGACTGACATAAGCCAATAACAGGCTATTTCATAGTCTACATAATTTAATTCAGTTTTATGTATTGATTTTATTCAGAAGAAAAAAGAATATCTGCTTTTATATAATAGAAAAATTACTACATTATCAATGAAAATGAGCAGAAAGATGAACAATCTTACATTTTCTTGCAATAAAATACTTGTGTATCACTTATCGATGCAGTTCATCATTTGTAAAAAAAAAAAAAAAAAAAAAAAATTACATTAAAATCACATTTAATTTACAGCCAAGCTCTTTATAAAGAAAATAATTAACAAAAAAAATTAAAATGAGCAAAATAACATGCAAGGAATAAACAGAAGTAATTTTAAACATTCAAACATACACACAATTTTACCATGTTTTCACATATCAACACATTACTGAATGGAAAAAAGTATAAATATACAGTAAAATGATATTGTTTGCAGGAGAAATTGATACAAATAATATTATTGCTGTATTCTGACATTGTGTGACATTTATTCATTTCATTCATAAGATAAAAGGAAGACAGAAAATGCTTTTACATGTCGGCAAATTGAACACATTATGAATGACAAGAAGCACAAAGAAAAATAATCTTATTTTTTCTGCTTCTTTAACAAAATACAGAATTGTGAATTTAACCTCTTAATACTGTATCTGCCATCACTTACTCATAATAATTAGAAGCATAGTTATTGTAAATTCAATAAATAAACAGTTCTTACCATATGGAAATCCTTTCTTAGTCAACATACTCACAAATAAAAGGTACTTAAAGTATTGTTTTTTCCATTTTTTCAATATACTTTCACCTTTGTCTATGTTGTTTTTACAAGGTTCTAATGAGCATATATGTTTATTTCTTATTTTCTTTTCTTCACATGCAACAAAAAATAGAAATATGTACACACTCTGCCCTAACCCTATGACAAGAAGCAATCCAATCCAGTCCAGTCCACTTTATTTATATAGCACAGTTTAAACAAACACAGCGTTTCCAAAGTGCTGTATAGCAGGCAAAAATAAGTCAATGAATAAAATCAGTAAAATAAGTATAAAATAAGTCAAAAGCAGTTAGAATGCGTAATAAAATAAAAGCATAATCCAATAAATAAAAGAATAAAGAATAAAATCAGTAAAATATGTATAAAATAAGTAAAAACGCATAGCCCACCCTACCCAGAAGCAGCACAAACTCTTTAGAAACATCAGCAAATGAATGCCATAAAAATCTCATATTTTCTGAACAAAAGGGTGAAAGTTGTGTTATGTGCAAAGGGGGGTCACATTAAGTACGACCACAGGTGATGTTTTTTCCCTGAAACTTCAGGTTTTCTTGTTGAACATACTTCACATATATCCAGATTGGCTCTCTAACAGAGACTGATAAATGCATGTGTGCAGACATTAGAACTTTACTAAACCAACAAACAGAAGGATGCACGAACAGGTGAACAAATACTACTGGTGGTTGTGGAATAAGAAAGTGTATAAATCTAAATACTGTGATTTGTAATGCACTGGAAGGACCATGACAGACTCTTTTTCCATGGTCATACAACATTTATCATTATATCACAAAGCCATAATATTCATGTAGAGGGTTTTAAAAGTGCAATACTCCCTGTAAAGTTGGTATAATTCCATTTTCAGTTTCATTTTAATTTTTTTTTAATTCCTATTTATATACACTAGTAATGACTTTTGACCTGGTGCTACTGACTCCGAGTTACATTGTCACAATCATTTCATGAGAACAGGTTAAAATATTTTATTCTAGCCTGGAACCAACAGGAGCGGGCCTTAGTACTAAACAGAGTGTTGTTTTGAAGTTTGTGACACTATTATCTAGACGCCTAATTCTGTTAAACTGGAACAAAAATCTTCCAACTCATCAGGCTCTGATAAAAGACGACATTTACATTTGGAGAAAATTAAATTTTAAATAATAAAAGATAATGTGTGTTACACCCATTCATTATTGTTTCACTCACTTCACCTGTTTTCCAGTCATCTGTCACCTATCACCACACACTATTTAAACCACTCTCCTACCGTGTTTCCTTTTTGGTTTATTTTCCGTCTCTGTCATCAGAACCAATCACCTTCTCACTCGCTCCCAACGCACAGGTACCGCTGTATGGTTTCCCTCATCTCCCTTCGTTTAGATTACGTCTCTTTTTGTTCCTTGGTGTTCATCGTCTGTTATTTTGCTCAATAAAGAGCTTTTGATTTATTCTCCATACTCTGCGTGTGGATCCGTTAATGAAACCTGACAATGTGAAGATATTTTTGTCATTTTGGCAAAGATTTAGAGATTACTTTAATGTTAAGTAAGTAAACAGACCTCCTCTCTTTTTTTTATGTAGGTGTATATGTGAGTGCTTGTCTGAAACACATATTGGATACTATGTAAGATTGTCATTGTTTTAATTTCAATAAAAACTGTTATATATATGTTGTATATATATAATATTATAGTATGTATAATATATATATATTTAATCCTAAATTTATGGGCAACAGTGTATGTAGAGTTGAATGCTTTATCAATACTTCTCTTGATAAATGTAATCATGTGACCTTCATTACCTGACAGTTGTGGATTCAAGAGCGACTTCCTGTGGCCTCCTGTAAGGATTATGGGAACAACATGCAGAGTGTTCAACAGCACGTAAAAAAGAACCAGGTAGGAATCAAACATCACGTTTGGTCGGTGAAAACTGAAGTTCAGCCTTGTCCGGTTCTTTCTAAATGCTCGTGTCTCGCTGTCCTTCAGACGCTCCAGAGGGAGCTGACGGGACGACGGGCACGTGTGGAGGAGGTTCTGGACCGAGCCGGGATCATCGCATCACTTCGGACTCCTGAGGTGGAATTTGTGCGTGAGGGGGCGGGGCATGTGCGTCAGCTGTGGGAGGTCCTACAGCTGGAGACGGAGAGGCGGTCAGTGCTGCTGGATGCGGCGCTGCAGTCTCAGCAGTACTACAGCGAGGCGGCCAAAGTGGAGACGTGGCTGTCGAGTCAGAAACTGCAGCTGGCCAATGAGGAGAAAGGAACGGTACGGGAAACCCTGGCGTTCACACACGTGTTTGATCTGCAGCAGCATATGAGATGTGAGACCAGTTTATTAACTGTAACGCACTATTTACCAGGACGAGGCCAGCACCCTGCAGCTGCTGAAGGCCCATCTGGCTCTGGAGCAAACGGTGGAAACATACGCTGAAACAGTGGGCATGTTATCCCAGCAATGCCAGCGTCTCCTGGAACTAGGACATCCAGAAAGGTGAGACATGACCTCCATCATTATCAATCAAATTTTATTTATACAGCGTCACATCATAGAAGAAGTTATTTTATGACACTTTACATATAGAGCTGATCCAACCAGACTCTTAAACCAAGTCACAGAAACCCAACAGAATCCATCCATCCATTTTCAACCGCTTAGTCCCTTTCGGGGTCGTGTGTGTGTGTGTGTGTGTGGGGGGGCTGGAGCCTATCTCACCAACTACGGGCGGAAGGCGGGGTACACCCTGGATGAGCCGCCAGTTCATCACAGGGCCCGACAGAATCGTCCAGGAGAAAACACTTGGTGACAGTGGACAGGAAAAAGCTCCTGGAGCAGACCCTGACTCCTGGAGGACGGTCGTCTGCCTTGATCAGTTGGGTTTAAAGAGAGAGGGATAAAGGAAGAGAGATTGGGGGGGGGGGGCACACCTGGATGCACAGCATGCTAAACTACAACTGTTAAACAAAATTTGCATTGCTAGTATAAATACCTGTAACTAGTACACATACCCAT
>JAPSES010000044.1:1889146-1900861 GCA_029822895.1 Maxillicosta whitleyi | reverse complement strand
ACACTCAAACGGTTATCGTCACTGTCAACATATTTTACCGCGGTTACCGTGCACAACGGTAATCGTGACAGCCCTAAAGTATACATCATGTGACCACAGTACTGTGGCAACGAGAGGCTAATGGTTCATGTAACAGTGTCCCTGATTGGCTGTGGTAGAAATGCTAACATTTGATTAGTTCTCTGACAATAGACAAACTGATGTTTTGTGCCACAGTACTATGGCAGTAGACCTTGCCATAAATAAAAGAAGAATAAAGAATAAAACATATACATAGGTTCATTGTTATAGGCATGATATTTATGGATAAATAACTTAAGTATAGAAATATATTTTTTTTAGCATTTTGATTCACAACCATTTTTGTTTTTTTCATTTTGTCATTCTTTTAATGTCAAACCTTTTTTGTGTCATATTTTTAACATTGACGTTTTCATTTGTTTCTGAAGCTCAAGAAAATTATTGGGAAAAGTAAAAGAAGAGCTCTGCTACCAAAGGACAACACAGAGGTGGGTGTTTACATCCTTAATCCCATAAAATCTCACTCCATCATTAAAAAAAGATTTTTATACATGATTGCTTATAAATGAATAATAAATACTGGAGTTACAAGAAATGTTATGTCGATACAGGTAACTCACGATTTATTGATATCTTTTTTTTTTAACTTTATAAATGTTAGCGTTTTACATATCACACAGTAAGACAAGAATACATAAGGCTACCAAAAAAAAAAAACTTACACAAGGTTCATACAAAGTACTTGGATCACAAGAAGTAAAATACACACAATTACAGAAGAAAACAGCTTCTATAAACTAAAGTGATCATATTTAGTCTAACCTCTCTTTACATTCATCATGTCTTTAACCCTTTTGTTCAGACAATATTAGATTCACGGGATTTTATTTTCTGATGTTTTCTACCAGGTTTCATTCAACACGTGTCACATGTTTCTAACTGTTTGTGCTGCCTCTTGTCATGGGGTCAGAGGTCAAACTACATACTGACTTTAACCTTTACAACATATTTAGTAAAGTTATTTGTGTGTTAGGAGTGAGGTGATCCCTGTGCACATATTTCCTGTATTTTCTTGTTTTATGTAGGAAAAAAAAGAGAATGAGACCCTGCAAAAAGCACAGAGATAAAAGTGGAATCAACCTTTTGTACAGTTTTAATTAATGCCAGTTAATGAGTAAATGTTGATGTTTCAGACAGAAGAAGGTGACGGTGTGAACACAACTCTTCAGGCCTATTTCTTCGGTAGAAGCGGACAAAATAAACTGCAGTACCAGCAGTTCCGAAGGTAAACAAAATTCAACTCATTATGAGTGAAATGTTGGGTCGAATAATGACTGATATTATTTTTGATGAGTTTATGTATATCTTTTGGATCAATATTAGCATTTTACAGCCAAACACCTGGACAGACATGTTTAACTCATTCACTGCCAGACGTTTTAGAGCATTTTGACTGATTTTTCAAGACTCACAGAATATCGAGTTCTAGGACTACATAAACACGGCCCTCTGCTGGATGAAGGTTTTGTAAATTCAAAATTCCTTTATATCAATAGTGACCAGAGATGTTACAGTATGTAATAACAGAATAACAGATTTTCATTTTGAATAAAACTTTGTCATAGTACACTGTACAACACATTACACACACAAACATACACATGCCCATGAATGAACCCGTACATACACACATTAACTGTGTCCTTCAGGTTCATGGAGGACCTTCAGGCCGAGGTCCAGGAGATGGAGTTCCTGCAGTTTTCCAAAGGTATGGACACCATGAGACGAGAGGATTTTGCCGAGTGGCTGCTTCACTACACCAACGAAGAAGACAATGAAATCTACTGGGAGAACATGAGGAAGAAGATCCCAGCAGGAGAGGTTGAACCCACAGCCCTCAACATGATCATCTCCTACTTCTGCCTCTCCTTCTTTTTCAAAGTTAATCCCAGTGCTGTTTTTTTTGTTTTTTTTTTCTCATAGAGCATCACCTTTGATGAGTTCAAAGTCTTCTGCCTTTTCACCAACAACCTGGAGGATTTTGCTTTTTCAATGAAGATGGTGACGGAGGCGAACCGTCCTGTTGGAATGGGTACGACCACGTTCTGGATCAGAGTACATCAACATTTAGACTGTGTAGACGCTCTCTGATGTGGGATGTGTTTACAGCCCAGTTTAAGCGAGCGGTGAAGATCGCCACCGGCCACGATCTGTCGGAGAGCGTCCTCGACACAGTCTTCAAACTCTTCGACATGGACGGAGACAACTGTCTGAGCCACAAGGAGTTCATCGGTGTGATGACGGACCGAGTCCTACGTGGACTCAAGGTGAGTCCACATGGATTTTTCATATTTTTTGGTGGATTTAACTCCATCTCTGACACCTTTATGAAAACGACCACTGTTTAAATGGACCATATTTGCTCACATTTGATCAAATGGTGCTGTTGGTAGTTTGATTAAAATTAGTTGTAGCCGGTTGTTATTAAATATGTAAATAGAATGAAGCAGAATAACAGGTAAAATTAACTAGTTTTTGTTTCCCACTCAATGTTTCACAGGGAGTTATCAACTGCATTTGTCCAAATTCAACAATTTTTATAAGACGACACTGAGAATCGGACTGTAAGAAACAGTTTAATTATGATGTTTCTCCAAATACAGGGTTTGTGCAAGTGCTTTAAATCATTAAAAAGGCGTGAATTTCAATGTTGTATTTTCAAGGTCTGGAAAGTGCTTGAATGTGAGTTGAAGTACTCTAAATTCTAACTTTGTGATTTATTTATTTTAATAACACTAGCCAAAGCAACTTACAGAGAGGTGATACATTTTGAAAAACACAACTTTATCAAATGTCAACATCCAAACATCAAAAAAAGACAATTTCTTGGTGTTTTCAGGTCGACTCCAAGTACATTTTAATCTTTTTAATTAATTTTGATCTTGGTCTTGGTGCGAGTGTGTCGGAAGAACAGCAAGTGGCTTCTGTTATTTTGGATCAAACTTTGTGTCTAATTTCTAAACTTTTTGCTACTATGAAGCATAATTGTAGATGTTAATAGCATAATATAATATACATCATTGTGATTAAAAATTGAAAAAACAATCATGAGTATCCCCGAGGATGTTTTTTTTTTAAGTTGTGTGCAGGAAACTTTTGAAAATAACCCTTAAAAGTGATTGAAAGGTACTTGAATTTGACAATAACAACTGTCAGTCAAGTCTTTTAGTCACAAATAAAAAGTGGCTAATCCTCACTGCTATACAACATTATAAACTAGATACAGCACGAATGCAAAACTAGTATGTAAATTATGACGGTTTATTGAAGTATGAGCGTGAGATGATTCTGTTGTCAGTAAAATGATGCAGCCTGTAGAGTCTTAGTACCGTAACATCTGGAAAAAACAGAAAACATCCAGTCGTTTTTATCAACTCTAATGGAAAAAGAAAACACACAGCTGTAATCCAAACTAAATAAAGTGCACCATTGTGACATTAATTGTGGCGTTGTAATTCCTTCTTGATAAAGTGTAAGTGGGACTGTGTAAAAATTACACCTGATCAAAGGTGAGACTGATGTGTGTAAATAGGAATAGAAACAGGACTGTGTCTGAAAACTAAATTCTTCCAAATTCATGGGCAGCTGTGGGCTCAATCTGTTCCCCCAGAAACAGCCTCAGATGCAATAGAACACAGGTGTCAAACATGCGGCCCGGGGGCCAAGTCCGGCCCGGGGGCCAAGTCCGGCCCGGGGGCCAAGTCCGGCCCGCTAAAGGGCCCAGTTCAGCCCTTCAGATGAATTTGTGAAAAGCAAAAATTACCCTAAAATATGAACAATCCTTTTAGTTCAGGGACCATATTTAGACCAATTCAATTTCAAATAGGCAGGACCAGTAAAATACTAACATAATAACATAAATAATGACAACTTACATTTTTTTTCTCTTTGTAAATATATTTACACTAAAATAAAGTATAATTTCTCAAAAAAACATGAATAACCTGAACAAATATGAACCACCTGAAATGTCTTAAGAGAAATAACTGCAATTTTACTAATATTCTGCCTCTTATTAAATGTTTTGTGTGTTTGTAGATCCACTTTATGATATAATGAACATGTATAAATGATAAACTGAGACAGAATATTGTTAAAATGACACAGATTTTTTTCAGTTTGTTCATGTTATTCACATTGTTTGAAAGGACAGTTTGTAGATGTAAACATTTTCATAATGTAAATGTACTTTTTTCGCTCTAAAACAAATAGAAGCATTTGGAATTGACATAATTTTGTATAATATTATGTTGTTATTTCACTGGTCCGGCCCTCTTTAGATCAAATTTAGCTGAATGTGGCCCCTGAATTAAAATGCGTTTGACACCCCTGCAATAGAACCTTAGTAGAAAATAGAATATAATAAAAATAGAAAAAAAACAGAAACTTAAAAAAAAAAAAAAAACATCCCAGAATATCCATTTTCAGAGGACATAGTAAAGTGGAGCCACTGCAACACTAACA
Source organism: Maxillicosta whitleyi (assembly GCA_029822895.1). Classification (NCBI taxonomy): domain Eukaryota; kingdom Metazoa; phylum Chordata; class Actinopteri; order Perciformes; family Neosebastidae; genus Maxillicosta; species Maxillicosta whitleyi. The sequence goes on along the minus strand of JAPSES010000044.1, from coordinate 1,896,316 downwards.
CATTAAACATGACCTGAAAAACCTTCAACCTGAAAACACTTCAGTTTTCAGACCACCTGGAAAAATCTTGTAAATAACCTGAAAACACTTCAGAGGGTTTATTACTGCATTAGAAAGGGTCTGAGACCGTTTAGAAAGGTTTTAACACTTTGGACTAAAATGTCCGTTTTCAGACATAGGTTACATAGACATAGGTCTTATTAATGCACCATCAGACAACATCGGACACCACCTGGAAAAACCTTTAAAAACACACATAACATCTGAAATAAAGCCTCAGGAACAGTCTAATAAAATGTTTTAACCTTATAAATGTCCATTTTCAGAAGACATAGTATCAGGGTGTCTGCAGGGTTAAAGTCAGTCAAATTTAAGACTTTTTAAGACCTTTTTATGAACATTATGATTTCAATTTATGACCTACACCAACTATGAAAAATAACTTTCTCATCTGTGAAAGTCCTTCCTTCAGTCTGTTTCCTGTACTGCTGCATTATGGACCTTGTAGTTCTGGAACACCATGTTACCACCTCAGACAGAACTACAGGCGAAACCAGTGACGTATATTAATATATAATGACTCAGTCACTGGGTGAAACGAATGAATCCTGCTACTGGCATATTTTCTTGGTACCAACAAATGAACGATCATTAATTTAAGACGTGGCTGAATGTAATTTATGACCTTAAATGTAAAATCCTAATATTTTTAATGACTTTTTATGGCCTAAAATTCGTATCGTGATTCATATTTGTAATTTATGACTTTTTATGACTCCAGAAACCCTGTAGTATCGTCTTACTACAGGAGGACATCACAGAGCACCTGGAAAACCTTCTAAACTACCTGAAAACACTTCAGAGGGTTTATTACTGCATTACAAACGGTCTGAGACCATTTAGAAAGGTTTTCAAAATTCTAACTAAAATGTACATTTTCAGACGACATAGGTTAGTTCTACTAATGCACCACTGGACAGTTGTTTTCTGAATGATATTCAATCACTCATTACCCCGCCCCCCTGAAGGGGAGGCAAGGGGGGTTGCTTTTGGTTCGGTTTGTTTTCTTTCTTTAATATTATAGAAGCAGAAGTTTTGGTTGAATTGATACCAAATTGGGTTTATAGATTACAAATGACCCAGAATAGATGCGATTACATTTTGGGAAAAGTAGATCAATATTCCACATTTTTATAAATTATATTTAATATTTTTATTCTTCCCAAAAAAAAATTCTGAATGTCTATAAAAACATCAATTTTGTTTCAATTTCCTTCAAACTTGGCACATATATAGAGGTAATTGATATGACATCAGCTGGATCCATACCAAAATGTGTGAGGGGTGGGGTCTGTTTTTTCTGGTAGCACTTGTTCAATGTTACTTAATTTTATCTTACTACACAAAATAAGTCAATTCCCAAAAATAAATCTAATTAAAATGAACACATTGAAAGGATAAGACACACACAAATAAATGAAAGAACTCTTAATTCTAGCAGTGTATTCATCCAGACAGTTTGATATTTTGTTTTTCTTGGATAAAATTTGACATTTCATATTTTCAGAGTAGATCATGAATATGTCTGTCATCTCCTTCTCATGTCTGGTACTTTTCAGAGATAAAAAGTTTTATACTGTTACTCTCACCTTCTGTGTCCCCCCTCGTCTGTGTCTTGGTGCAGGTCCAGCCTCAGACCGGAATCTCTGGATACTGGAAATGTGTGAAAAGGGAGACCCTGAAGGGGGCGCAGGAGGCCCTGGGAGAGAAGCGCTGCCCCATCTGAACCAGCACTGTGATGGACCTGGTCCGGTCCAGGTCCACTGCTCATCATGGGGTTTTACAGGCTAATGAGCAACGTGAACGATTTCAATCAAATGCAAAGAACCACAGGATTGACACCACTCGATGCGTAGATGACGTTTACACTTTAACACGGGCTGACATTTATTTAAACACTCTGGGTTTGACTTTTTTTTTTTTTACACTCAGAACCACTTTTTAATCATGTACTCTTGTGTATTGTGGTCAAACTGTGGCCTGATGGGTTTTCTGTGGCTTTTTAACACATCAGATGTGATTTTTTTTTTCTTGTTTAATCATTGGTAACAGGTTCCACTGTCAAGAATATATATATATAATTTTTTTTTTTAGGGGAGTAAAAGTTAATTCCATCTTTTGTCTTTGGGTTGCTCTTGTGACTTTCCTTGCAGACAAAACCCACGGCTGCAGACTTAAGAAGATTGGAAACAATACAAACATCATAAACTGAATGTTTTGCAGATTTGGTCTTTTTAAAATGAGGATAAAATAGAAAACCTAGGACTAAATAATGACGCATAAGTCAACTTTAAATCCACATTTTTCAACTGCTATTGTCTTCACCAACTTTATATCCCTGAGTTTTGTCTGTAAGGAAATTTCCCCCAAAAAAAGGTTAAAATGTTGAGTTTGAGATGAATTTATTAAAATATGAATTATGCATATTTGCCTAATTTCTGATCTATATTAAGTGAAATATTACAATTAAGAGACTGAATATACTCCTATTAACTTTCTATATAAGTAAAGTCCATTTCTGTCTGTTTTTGTCTGTAAGAACACAAGGGAACCCCGTCTTTGTGAAAGTACCTGAATCTGAAATATATCCAACTGTTGCCAAAGAATAAAGCGGCTGTAATAATAGAACTATTTTTGTCATTTATTATAGAGCTGACCAAGTACGATCACATGAGTATGTGGGTTAACCATTGAAGATTGTGGTGCTAATTATTTTACCATACATATAATTCAAAAAGTAAATAGACAAAGCAAGCTTACATCTGTGATAGATGAACAAATTAGTGACTGATGCCAAGGTTATCAGTGAATACAGCGTACACAGCTACAAGACATAAAATTACACTGAGCATGAAGCCATCTTTGGTCTTCTCATCACTATAAACAAATACATAGAAATTTGTATTGTATCAAAAATAGAAATTACATAGCCATATTGAAAGTAAATTCACATTTTTGACATACGATAAGGGAAATACCTAAGAGACATACTGTGGGGTTACATTTCCAAATCCTTGGCTTTAAGGACCCAATGGTTTTGCCACATTTTGGACATTCATTAGTTTGTCAAAGAGATACACGATTCTCAAACCATCTATGAACATCAGTGTCATCCATCTGCATCGAACATTACGCAAAGTATATAATAGTAACACAAATGAATGAAAGAAAAAAAAAAAAAAACAGATTGTCATTGTTTAAAGAAGCGTGTGCTTTCGATCCTGGACTTGTGAATGGACGCCTGGTGAAAGGCCTCTGCAGCTCTGCTCAGGACAGATTCAACATTCAGCCGTGACGTAACATTCCCACCTGCGTCAGGTGAGCCGTGTCCCTCGGATGAGTGGGTCTGGGGGCTTTGTGTCTGTTAAGTGTTTGTGGAGCTGTTCTCCCAGGGGTTCAGAGTTCATCTGGTCTCAGAGGCTCACAGTCGACCTCCGCTTCAGATCATAGGGAAGTGCTTTCAAAGTGTTTGATCCACTGTGGAAACAAGAAACACACGTTTTACTCAAAACACCAACAGTAGTTAAATGGTTAAAAACATTTTCTTTGCATTCTCAGCTAAAAAAAAACAAACTTCAAAACATTTTGATGTGTTATTGTTTTACTATATTTTGCTCATGGTTATTTTAATACTGAACACATTTTCTCATTCCAATTGTTGGTAATGTGCCGCCTCGACATTTGTTTGGTTTGTGTCCTACAGAAAACCAAAGCATTTACGGAATTTTTATCTCAGTGAATATGACTTAAAAGTGTTGTCTTTATCCTAATTTTTCTCATCTGTTATTTTGTCTCGTTTTCTTTTTTACAGCATCTTCATCTTTTGTATGAATAAAAATTTAACGGTCTGGTTTCTCCAACTTTAACTCAGGACCAAAAAAAATGAGCCTATGCAGTAGAAATACTTGTGACAATTATTGATATTAACTGCTATGAATAATAGGACGTACTTCTTTTAGGTGTGGATATAAAATTATTATTAACTTACAAGTAACAAGTAATTAAAAGGAAAATTAAATGGCCACATATTTACATTATGCATCACTAAAATAGGTAAAATAACAGCCATAAACTGAAAATCGAAGTAGATCATGATGTGTTTATATATATATATATATAAATTTCTCCATGGTGGGATGAATAGTTTTATATTAACGAGTGTAAGTGGGAAAGCAGCAAGCCAGTGAAAATGCCGTTCTAGTGTGAATATTTGTTATGTCAATACATTTGTGTGTTTTAGATGTTTAATTATATTATTTGTTCCATCTTTTGGGTTTTATTGTTCTGGATTTTGTTTCTTTCCAGATTTTTGACAGAAATGTCACAGTTTTACAGCTTGTAATTGTGTCAGAGGTTATTTGGGTCTTTGATTGTTGCATTTGCACTATTTTCTGATATTTTATTTAGGAATTCATTTATTGAATAAAAGAATACTAATAATGACAGTAAGCACTAGTTGTTCAGTTTGTTTGGTTTTATGAGTCTGAATGATGGGGTCATTCAGTTTTTATGTGGTTTTTGTGACTACTCTTTGTCAAATTTGTTGTTCTTCTGCTGCTGGATTCTTACCATTCATCAACAGGATGGAGCCGTCAAGGATCGTTCTCTTTTTTTACTGTCACATCTCCATCTCCAGCCAGGATCGTCGAGATCTCTCCCTGCATGAAGGCCCAAGGCACGGTGGATCCAGCCAGGGGACAGCGGTCTCCGCTGGGGCAGTAGACCTCCCCCCCCTGGCCTTGGCTGCGGATGAACCCTCGGGTGCAGGGGAAGCAGAACTTGTGGTGCGGGACAGAAGGACACTGGACGAAGTGAGTGTCTTCCAGGCGCTCTCGACACAGGGTGCAGCAGAGCAGGGTTCCCTGGGCACCACTCGTCGACTCTCCACCACTAGTGTTGCTGCTTGGCCCCCCCGCGACAGAGCCTTGCCCCATGGCAGCCTGGGAGACTGAGGTGGAGGCGGTGGAGGGGCTGCCACTGGGGGGGCGCCCGGCTGTGGAGGAGTGGGCTGTGGACATGCTAGGGCTGTCTCTAGCCATCTGGCTGGAGCTCAGGCTGTCCGCAACACCCATGAGCGCAGAGATGGGCGATGGCTGGCTGTGTAAACGGGGAGGCCCCTCCTGAGGAGCTGCCATACCAGGAAGGGGCTCCATGCCTGGGTACACACCACGGGGCCATGGATCCCTCCCTGTGTGATCCGGTCTCCCTTCACTCTCCCCATTCTCAGAGCCCGGAGAAGCCTTGCGGCGTCGAGTCGTGCTCTTCGCTGATACAGGACGGCCAGCAGCAGCCATGGCATGGACTGGATCTGGCTGTGGGAGAACCTCTGGGATGGGAGGCTCTTTGAACAGACGCACCCCATCATTCAGCAACTCAGACAGCCCACGCCAGTCTCCGGTGCCTTGCCGCTTCTCGTATTCCACATAACGTAGCCCAGAGTTCACTGCTTTACCTGCATCTTTGGCTGAATCACGGAACATCTGCCTGACCAGCTCTGGAACTCCTGAGAAGATCATCCCAGAGCCACAGGGGTACTCCACAAACACCTTCAGCTCAAACTCTGGAGTTGTACTGGCATCAAAGGCCAGGACGCGGCCCATCAGATTATGGTCTTTCCTGAAGCGAACATTAAAGGGGACACAGCTGCTGAGGGCTACAAGTACATCCCTGACTGCCTTGGGACGGTTTGGCCAACCTTCAACACGACTACGAGCAATCTCATTTAGTTCAGCCATGACTTCATTGTTCCTCCACACTGCAGGATCTATACCCACCAGAGTAGAGGTGCTGGCTCCCACGCCCAGGGACACAGCTTGTCTTCTACCAGCATCACCCATCATGGGACCAGCTGAGACCGCAATAGGTGTGGCACCAGCTCTGGAGCCTGATAGTGGGGCTAAAAGCCCATGAGGGGCAGCTACCAACCCCTGGGCTATCAAAGCATGGGATATGGTCCCGTGCAGATTGGGAACCGCTCCTGCCATCGCCCGCCGAGTATTTGGACTCTGACGGCTCCCCTCCGACAAGGCCACATCTTCAGCTCTGTGTAGGCCGTTGGGGAGACGAGAAGAGACCCCATACTCACCCCTCCCCCTGTCGATGCGCTCTCCATGCTGCCGCCCCGCTTCAATGGGCCCGGCCGAGCTGGGTTTGCTCTGCTGGGGACCGGGGGACCTGCCGTCTAAAACGCCGTGGGTGCTCTTCAGCTGCCGGGCCGTTTCGATGAGGAGCTCTATTCGGTCCGCTCCGTCGTAGTTGACACATCCCCGGCAAACGGCTTCGCTGAACTCCCATAGCATGGCCCAGGGCATCTTGGGCAAATCGCAGAGGTAGCACCACTGCCGTCTAGAGGAAGACTGCGAGGCGGAGGACATGTTGTTTACAGGCCCTCGACCAAACTTTCTTCGGAGGCCTACACGCTCGACTCTACGTTTATCCGCGATTCTTCAACACTCGGACACAACCCACCACATGCCGCAGCTTTTACGATAAGAATGTAATCAAAACTACACTCGAAACGCGACTGTTGACGACAGCATTGGAAAGTTAGCGACGTCTTCTTTTTCGGTTTGTTCGTGTCGGTCTGTGTAGAAGGAAGTAAAATGTTATAAGACACCGGAAACACCTACGCGGCTCGCGCGCAAGGCATGGTGGGAAATGTAGTTGTCACATCAACGGAATTTTTACGAACATGGAGGACAAAGGGGAAACAAGGGACTAAGATTTGAACACTGGAATAAGGCTTATTCACATATTCTGATGTTTTGACATTCCCGAATAAAGTCTATAAAATTTAATTACTTGATAAACTGCTGCATAAACTGTAATTGGACATATCACAGCATTTGAATCAGCTTATTTCTTCTTCAATAAAGCATAACTTCATGTCTTGTCAGATTTCTCTCATTTGTACAGAGGAAACTCTGATGACTTCACATTTAGTACAAATATACATGTTTCCCTCTTTTGTCACAGTAGTATAGAAATAGAGTAGAAATGTTTTTTTTAATACTTTATTGTGTCAATATCCATTATAACATTTTACAATTGTCTCCAGGTTAATCACACTTTTTTTCCACCCTGTGTGTGAAGTAAAAAAAAAAAAAAGGG
>JAPSES010000044.1:1876050-1889046 GCA_029822895.1 Maxillicosta whitleyi | reverse complement strand
AGGTTAATCACACTTTTTTTCCACCCTGTGTGTGAAGTAAAAAGGGGGGGGGGGGGAGGTGCAAAGAAATGTAGGCCTATATAGAAATTTTAAATGAATAAATAAAGTAGAGTAAAAAATTATGATAATAAATAACAATACAATTATCTAAGTCCAACTTATCAATAACAGCATCAATAGTATCTTCAATAAGGATGATTAACATTGTTATTTTCACCATTAGATAAACCAAATAAATAATCAAGTTTGGTAGAGTTATAGATGCATATTAGTAAAAAGAGAGAAAAAAAAAGGAAATAAAATAAAAAAATAAAATAAAAATAAAGGAATAAATGAATGTAAATAAAAGAAATAAAAAAGTAATTATTTAAATAGGTAAATGAACATACATATTAGAGTAGAAATGTTATGTGATTCAAGAAGGTAATTCATTTTGCCTTTTATACATTGGTCATAGTATATAGCATGTTGTGACTCGTGCTTTTAATGCATTATGTCATTAAACTTGACATTGATGATGAGGTTATCCCCTCATGATGCAAGTGATCCAGAATCCTTGTCAATTTATGTATTTAAGTGATGCGATTTGTGTTTAAACATGAAAACTGTAGTATTGAAAGGTAAGAAAAGTATCTTTTTGCTCATTACTTGATCCTGTAAACTAACATTGACTAAAGTTACATAGGCAATATTTCTTCAGCCTTAGTGGAATCAAATCTGATCAGATTCCGTTTCAAACATGAAATGATCTGGTACAATGAGTTTGTTTAAGCCATTATCCGGCTTTTAAAAAGGACAAAAATGGATCACCCTTATGCAGAGAAAAAGGTTTACTTTTTTTATTACAAGAAATGCAATCTTTGAGATATTAATCTACTCTTAAATCAGTTTGTCTCCAAATAAATTATAAACTCCCAATTTTTGTTTATTGCGTTTCATCTTCATATGGGAGTTTCTCATGTGACCTAATGTTGCCCCCTTGTGGGTCACAGAAAGAGAAACCATAAAATCAAATATTTACCTTTATATTTTATATTAAACAAATACTGAAGCTGTCAATGAAAATTTAAATAGAGCATTTGTACAAAAATATCTCACCAAAATGCTCAACTCTTGGCCGGTTCTTTGACTCGTCAGAACCTTTGTTGGCACACGCCTGCATAAACACACTCACAACATGGTCTGAGGTCATGACACAATAAAGTAATTGGTTATCCATTTATTGAGAAAAAAAAAAAAGCTGCACTTGTACATCCCAGAACACAGCAGCAGTGTTAGCAAGAGTACATTTAATTACTATACATAATGCATTAAAAACCTGTGTGTACAGATGTGCTCTATACTCAATCATAGCTAACATTAGCTTTTAGTACAGCTACGTAAAAACACACTGAGAATTTTTTTGTAGTCGTTCCAGCCAAAGTCATATCCTTAGTATTTTACTGATTTTGTTTGTCATGTGTTAGCTATAAATATTAACGGTGATTATCTTTTCTACAGTTCAATATCAACAAAAGAAAGGCACCCTAACCACTTTAAAGACAAGCAGACATGTCCAATTTCGACCAGGAACTTGATATTTAATGTACTATATCTTCAGATGTTTCTCTGTCGAATGGCATTGAAATTATGAAAAATACATGTATTGGTATTTGTGAAACCTGGTTAACACCTGCTTCCAAGTTACGGGTACTGCTCACTGTTCACAAGACTAAGGTCCATACTAAAATGTTATACACAACAGTGGGTGGGGGTGTGTCTTCAAAACCAGTGTCCGAACATTACAAAATAACAACTGATTGAAAAATATGATAAAAGGAAAAGGAATCATATAAAATCAAAGTTTAAGTAACATGTTTTAAAGCACATCGATCGTATGTTTTCGTCAGTACTGATCCAATGTTTTCATGGGAGGTGACAACGAAACGGCAATATACGCTACACAGACACAAAACATTACAAATAGATTAAGAGGAGTATTTAGTTGGCGTGGTGTGTGGTTGAGAAACACAGCTTCAGTGTGTAAGGATAAGGTCCACCTAGGAGAAAAACAAATCTGTTGTTACAAATCAAAACCAAGTGTATTTGTAGTTGATTTCATGCTGCGTAGGACTGATTGTTATTATTATTATTATTATATTACTGGGATGAGATGATGACGCACTTGGGTTTTTCATCTGATAATGGTTCATCATCGCGAGGGCTTCCATGGCGTCGTTTATGGATTCCCACTCTAGGAGGCCAGATGAACTCCGCTCACCTGTTGAACCACCAAGATCAACCATTAGAGAGGAATTGTAAGTGGATTTAACTGTAATAATGCACTGAACTCATTCAATTGGTGTTCATCATGTAGCACAATGAACCTTCAAAGGACAGAACTGATTACGCTTTTGACTAAAATAACTGCTGCACCACTAATCATATCAATGTGCTTTGTAAAGTCAGATAAAGTGGAGTTTATTGGATTTTTGTCTCATTGGATCTGCAGAGGCTAAGTAGCAAATTAGTTTAATTTATGTAAAAAAAAAAAAAAAGTGTCACTGTTTGCATTTGTTTGATTGATAATTTAACTTTTTTTGGCCACAGTTAATGGATATAAAATCAATAACCTTAATAAACAACCACAATAACACTGGAACAAAAGGTTTTAAATCTCTTGTGTAGATAAATAATCTCATTTAGAAGCTGAAAAAAACAGACTTTGTAAATAAAAACATACCCTTAGCTTCATAGCATAATTTCCATTTTAATAAGTCATATGTTTGGACAAACTGTGATATTTACGAAACTGTAGTTGACACAGTGGATTCATTTTATATACATATCATAATCAAAAATATGACTTCGGCAATTATGCTATGAGTCTAACGATATGTGTTATGAGATTCTGTCAAGAGTAAAAACACTTTTTTTAAAAACAGAAAAAAAAAAAAAGTTAAATGTGACTTAAAAACAGATCAAACTTACTGACTGCAAAATATTACATGAGGCTTACTACCAAACCAAACCAAAATAATAAACTAATTATTACACAGATGTCAGTATAGGACAACCTGCATCACATTCAATACATCCTACTGTTAATTTATTTGTTGCATATTACTTAAGATATTGGGTGTATAGTTGAAGAAAAAAAAATATTAGACCACTCTTGTTTTCTTCAATTTCGTGTTCATTTTAATACCTGGTACAACTAAAGGTACATTTGTTTGGAGAAATATAAATATAATAATAAAAATAGATCATAAGAGTTTAATTTAAGAGCTGATACCTATCAGTTTTCCATGTTTTCTTGATAATAACCAAAAATCACTTAATTAATATCTATGGCATTGTACTGACAAAAACAACACTTTTAGGCATTTTATGTTTTCTTTTTTGTTTTAGTCACATGATTAAGGGTGTGTATTGGCAAGAATCTGGCAATGCAAATAAATACAATACAAGGATCACAATACTGTTAAAAAGGCTAATTTTTGTTTGTTGTTTTACAGTCCTGAGAGTTTAAGATACTGCTCAAATGTTCATATTCTATTAGTTCATAACTAATATTGTGACATTATTTTTGTGAAATCCCAACAAATGAACTAACATCTGCCTCTCAAACAGTAAAAAGTGCATTTAGGACGCTTCAAATAACCATTAATAAATATATGTTAAATAATAATGAATAAAATATAAACAATAAAGAAAAACAAAAATGAACGACCAGCATATCTGTGTTTGAATAAATATCTAAAAATATCGATACACTACTTTTTAATATCAATACAGTATTGTGAAATGAAATGTCGCGATATATTGCAGAACCGATATTTTCTTACACATGATACACATGGAGTTAGTACTTGATTGCATAACCAGTGTGTTTGATGATTTGTGATGGTCTAATAATATTTTTTGCAACTGTTCAGTGTATAATACAAGATTCTAATGGACTCTTTGGGAAATCTAGATGACTGTACCAGCTGCTTCAGTTGTAACTAATATAATGTTAATATCACTCACTTTTCCCGGTGAAAAGCTTCACACTTGTGGGGCTTTTGATTCCCAGTTCTTCACAAACCTGCAATGAAAGAAAATAAAGTAAAGAAGTGTTTTAAGTAGAGATGTCCAATATTATCGGGCTGATATTAGCCTAAAAATGTAATATCGGTTAATATCGTTTTATTTTTTTTTTTGTGCCTCAAAACTGATAAAATAATGCTTGCGTTACACCCAAATACAGACACAGACAAAAGAGTATCCTGTCATACACTATGCCTGTTATTTTAGTTGATGCTATGTTGCACATAGTTGTTCAGATACAATGTTTTATCATTATGTTTTTATTAATAAATAAATAAACATGGCACTTTTTCCCTAAATTAAGTTGAAGTATTTTTCTTATTTTGCATAAACAATGTTAACATTTTAAAGCCTTGTTGCATTCAATAATGCATCCAGTGGGGCATCACAATAACATTAAGCATGTTGTGTTAATTCCACAACAGCAGATGTGTGATGTTATCAAAATTAGCAGGAAAAATAACCCACATATCGACATCGGTATCGGCTGATATCGGAATCGAAAATTCAGAGTTGGACAATATCGGCATATCTGCAAAAAAGCCAATATCGGACATCCCTAGTTTTAAGTGGTATTAAGTGTTCACGGGCAGAACGCAGGGTTGGAGTCATTTAGCAGTTTTTCTACCGACCTGGTTGAAGATCTCTGTAGAAATATCAGGCTGTGCATTAAAGAAGTGCAGGACGTTGCTGGGATGCTGGATGCGGTTCTTGGCCGCTTGTTCTGGGGAGGTGAAGCGGTTGTTGCGAGAGCCGTGGAAATCTTTGAAGCTGCTGGTGTTGTCCTCTAACTGATAGCACTGTCCTGGTACAATGGCCTGCTGCTTTGACACACTACGAGGGAAGTAAAACCGAAGACAACCCATGAGTACACTAACGTTAATGCATTTTTTTTTTTTTTTTTTAAATGGATGCTTTCTGATTATTTTGTTCCTACCAAACATTAAGTTTCTGTCCAAAAAGGAAATTGTTGTTAAGGTGAGTGATGGCCCTGTCCACAGAGTAACAGTCTCCCATTTCCACCATCGCAGCTCCGGGTTTGCTCTTCATGAACTTGATCTTGAAGAAAACAAACAACAAAACATGTATTAATTACGATCATATCTTTTTAAAAATTCTTTATTTTGGGGAATATATGGTTAGCTTTATAACCAAACAAAAAACATTTCGGATCAGATGTCAGTCACAGCCTTGTATCTTGGTGTAATAAGAGGATGTATATATTAGCAACAGTTACCAGGATTTGAACCACCAACCCTCCAGCAGTGGATGGAAATACTTTAAGAATTATTGGTAATTATTAGTAGAGACGACCTTTTGTGAGATCAATAAGGGACAGAAACAGATTGCCTACATTCCAAAGTAAGAGGATATTTCTTTATTTTTCAAACTTCTGACAGAATGAAACACAGCTAAAGACAAATGAGAAACCTCAGTATTCCATAATTTCTGTTCCACAACGTCAAGAAAATAAAAGATTTTAAAATCCACCGTTTTATACATAATTATGGTACTTAACATATTGTGCTAACTTTGCATGTTATAGTGAAAATCAGGTATTTTTCCTCTAATTTACTGATCATCTATCTAGATGACGTCCATAATAGCTCAGAGCAAATTCAAAGGTTATTATATAAAATCAGAAATAATGAGGAAAAATTGCTTTTTCAACATAAATCAAATGTCTCCATCGATCGTCATTGATAAAAAATAAATAGATTTTACTAGTGAATACACGTTGAAGAAAATGACTGTTTCCACGTTCATGACAGTCTCTGAACGTCCAAGAGTCATATCTGATGACTGTGAAAAGATGACAAACTGCACTTTCACCTCAATTAATTACATGTATCAATAGGATTAGTGGATCAACAGTTATTAAATATGTTAGATCAGTAAATGCTTTTGATCAGCGAAGGAGGTTTGGGTCTTTACGGGTTAAATTATTAAATTTTAAGACATTCTCTAACAGGAAATAACAGTGACTTCGCTTTACTCACCCTCTCCACATTTCCATAGAGGCAGAAGATGTTAAACACCTTATCAGCGTTAATCTTGGTGGCTTCCAGGCCGTAAACCATGAGAACCGGGGAGTCAGCGTGAGGACCGTACTCAGGGGGCGGCGGTCCGTACCCTGGACCGTACCTCTGCCCGCCGCGACCACGCCCTCCCATTCCCGGCCCCATGCGGTGAGGAGGAGGGGGGCCATAGCTATCATCATTGTAGCTGTGATAACCTCCCTGAGGGCCACCTGAACAAAATGAAAACATAAGTACAGAAACAGAACTGGAATGTGAGCGTTTCTTGTCTGTGTTTTTTGTGGATATCTACCATAATCAGGTGGGTGGTCTCCCAGAAGAGCAGGCTGTCTCTGGCGTTTGTTAGGATTAGCGTTAGGATCTGGAACATCAAAAGAAAAGTTGCCCATCAAGCAGTTTTCACAGTGAACTTACCCAACAGGTACCTTACATGGAATACTACATGCTACGGGGCAGTTTGTGATTAACATGCAGCAGAGGAGCCTGACATCTCAAGTGTTAATAAGTCTGCACACTTCTACAATGCTACTTAACATGAGACATAATGGAGATTTTTTTTTTCCAACAGTTACTATGGAGATTTTTTTTTAACACTTCCTTTATAAAACAACCTCTGTAATCTGCTAACCTAGTACAAACGCACACACCTTGTGAATTGTTCCAATTGCCTTCACCATCAGCATCTGTGCAGGTACACATATACACATGTCAAGTCCAAATTAACATTTTTTTTTTTTTTTTAAATGTATGAATTCTGCCAACACTATACACAACAACAGAAATGCATCACTTCACATCCTATTCAACAATGTCAAAAAACAAACATTCACGTAAATCAGTGTGAAAAAAATCCATCAGCGCTATGAGCAGCCCTTGTATTCTGAGCATGTTTTATTGAAAACTATTAAAACTACACAGTAAATACAACCAGGATAGAGTACACGTTGAACATCAGATAAAAGTGAAAAAAACATTAAGTGTTTAGACTTGAATACATTCTGTAAGAGAAATCAAATAAATAAAAATGCAACCCAAGGTTTATATTGGGTTAAATTTCTCATTGAAAAACACAGAATGGACATTATCCATAATGATCCATTTGATGTTTAAAAAAAAATATACAGATAAAAAATAAAAGAAGCAAAACTGCAATCTGTTTAACAAAGATCTGGGTGAATTAACATTTTCACAGTGATTTGTGATACAGAATTCCTGAATTTTGAAATATAACTGGGGTTAACACTTCGTGCAAAAATAATAATCTGTAGTAAAACTAATTTAGACTTTTACACAGAGCTTCAGGTCCTGATGCTTTCAGCCTAAACCTTTATATTTGCATCCTTCCACTACTTGTATAAATTATGTAATGTATAACCACTTGTGACCTCTTGTACACATACAAGCCAGTTAGCAATTCAACGGCGACATCGTTGGCCATCAGCCCAGAGGTTTACGTTTACCTTTTTTACAATTACTTTAAAAGCTTGCATCTTTCCCAGTCTTGTAACAGATAAAACACTAATGTATTGCAACACATACTGTTACCTCTGTGTGGGTTAGCAGTTCAGCATCAGCACAGTTGGCCATCAGCCAATAGGTTTACTTTTACCTTTTAGCAATTAGTGTAAAAGCTGAAAAGTATTCAACAGTAATATAATAGAAAGGTGTGTTAATGTGCAATGCAGTCTTAATTATAGATTAAAAAAAAGTTTTAATAAGCACAGACCCTGCTGGTAGACAGTAAATATGATATCACACTGTTGTTGGTAGACAATTACCCCAGTAGCCAACACAAGATAATGAATGGACCTAGTGATTATATGGGGACTGTAATTACAGACACCACTTACACAACACGTTGTGCATAGGACATTGCATTCTAGAAACATGAATACTGTGATATGTGGTGACTGTTTTGGGTCAGTATAAAATACAAAATGGAAAAAAAAACAGGCATTGAGACAACAATATATGAAATAACCTGAACCAAAGTTAAAACAGCACTAAAATGAGAAAATACTTCCATTTTAACAAAGTAATCATCCATGTTAACTGGTGTTTACTAGACACAAACAGATCAGTGTTCTTAATGGAGCTACAATTAACTTAGAGCTCATACTTTCTCTTGTTCCCTCAAGCCCCAAAACTGTGAATATTAGTATTGTCTAGAAGTTCTTTCTGAGGTGTGTTCATGTACATCCCAAAATTAGCAGCTAGTGTTGCTATAATCCAACTGGATGGGTGTATGCATAGATAATCATAATAATAGCTCAACAGTAAAAGCAAAGAAAAACAAGAGTCAACTTGGTTTTGGTTTTATAACTCAATCTTTTAACCATCATGTCAGATTATTCAGTCATCTCTTTAGAGTACTTACAGCACCACACACGGAGCATGGGAAACAGTGGGCAGGTAGGGGGCAGTCTTCAGCAAGGATGCCACCCGCCAACCCTCTGACTCCAGCCTCAACTCACTCTCCCTCTTCATTCCTTTTTCTCTTCTTTCCTTCCTTGCATCCCCACCACCAGAGAGAAAAGTACAGCCACACGTCCATGCTTGGTTTTGACTTGCTGCCGATTTGTTTTTAAAGTTGCTATTAGAGGCTCGTTTCCAGCTTACCGTGCTCTGACCACATAGCAGGATATTTGCACCGTTAGAGAGTAGGCTGTCTGTCCACAGACACACTGAGCCAAACCTGCATCACACGGGAGGCGTTAAAGGCGTCACTATGGGCCAGTGCAAAAAAGGGAAAATGAAACAACGAAGAAGAACAACACAAGAACAGCAGAGAGAAGGAGGGAAATGGGGAGAAGGTACAGGGGGGGAAAAAAACAGAACACCAGAGTCCATAAATGTAGAGAGCTTTGGGAAAGGATTCTGAATCTGTTTGCCTCTGTGCTGTATGCTTGATGGGTGTTTGATGCCTGTGTCTCTTCGTGGGCCCCCCTGTGGATGTTTCTTCTCGTGTAAAAATGGACGCTCACGTGGTGCTCACTTATTTGGTTTAATAGCTGTCAGCCACTTGCACAGTGAAAAAGGCATCTAGTGCTTGACAGTAAGTCATCTGGAATATCTGCGTGACGATGTGCTGTCATGGCGGTTCAGCTCTGTGTGTTGCCATGGATATTCAGGTCGGTGTGTTTTCATGTTGTGTTCGGCACAAGAAGAGGAGACGAGCTGTATGAGCATCTGAGAGAGAGAGTGGCCTCTTTCTTATTTACTGCCCCAGTATGTGTCGACATCTGTCCCCTGGTCAGGCTGAGTGTGTCTGAAATCTCCTCTGCTGCTCCCTGTGGTTGTGTTAAAGCAGTCACATCCCAAAGGCTAGGAGGCGTGGTCGCTATGACCACACATCTGACTCCCGCCCTCATCATCAATGTATTGTGTCAAAAATGGTGACTCCGCAGGGCTCTGGAGGTTAGATGTGCTGCACTGGTAAAGAGGTGGTGGAAGATGCTTAGCAATTTGTAAAGATCAGTCTGTGATGGATATGCGAGGTGTCTGTTCGCATGGCCTTGGAGTTATTTCTGTCCCTCAAACTGACATGGTGGCTACAGTCCACCAGAAAAAGTAAAATGGATTCCCGTGTCAGGTGGTGGCGACTGGGTGATGATGGACTTGGAATAAGGCGATACTGAGTTGAGGTTGTGTTCCAGTGTTTGTTGCCCCACTGTGTCCGATGTAAGCCACAGAGCAATTTACATTAGTTGTAGCTGTGGGTGCTGTTATACTGTCGCTGTAGAAGGCGGTGTGTCTTTGGCAGCATGTGTCTGATTACAGGTTGAGGTAAGCCTGTATGAGTCTGCACAGTGAGGACACAAGGAGTACCTATAGTTTGCAAGGCAGCCAAAACTGAACAAAACAAAGGAATCTCTCAAGAGGAAAAGACGTTAAACACTTGTAAAAAAAAAACTTGTTATGTGCATGTTGCGTCCCATTTATGTTGAACAGGAAAAGCTTCTTTTTTTACAGTGCTTGCAGAGAAAATGAAAGTTTCTCCACAGACACCAAAGCCCCTAACTTGATCTGTCTAGACACACACTATTTTCAGGTGCAGTGTGTAGGATTTAGTGAAAATTGTATAATCATGTTTTTTTCTATTAGTATGTAATCACCTGTAAATAAAAGTCATTGTGCTGAATGAGCCTTTTCTTTTTTCCACTCTGAAATCTGAAACATCACTACTAGGTGCCACTTAATCCAAAACACTGCACCATTAAAGCACTTTTTCATTTGAAATATTTATTTTTTTTGTAAACAATGTGAATTATGTACAATTAAACCCAATTCCATTTAAAATCAAAACCTTGCCAAGTGCCAGAGGTGGTTAGTATATATCAAGACAATAACTGCTGTCACTAGAAGATCTAGATGTAAATGCTCAACCACGTAGATAAAACAGTATATTCTTCCATTCAATTTTACATTAAAGGCCCCATGAAATACAAAGTATTCATGTCCCGACTGTTACTGTACCCCCAGTTGCTGCATATAACAATGCATAAAGTTCATTTCTATTTCAAAACCCCACTCTTTTGTTTCCCGTAATAATAACTCAATTTTGCATTTACCGCCCATGCACAAACAACCTCCACTTATGATTACATTCAAGCATCTCTACACAACAGTCTAGCAAATGTTTAAAGAACCTGGGTGTCATTTTATGGGACCTTTAAGTAGTGGTGTGCATTGTAGTCTAACAGCTCACCAAAGTGGTCGGTGCAACGTCTAATTAAAGTTACAACAAAATCTCCACTATGTTTGAGGAATGCTATGAGGTGTTCTAGTCTTCCAGGTGCTACGTAGGTGTTGACTGGATACGAGTAGGCAGGGATGTGAGGTTCGTGTAGCTGTGACATGCTCTACAGGGAACGTGAACCTATGTGAAGAATAGAAGCCTACATATAATACTGTGACGGTGCATCAACAGGTTTGTCATTTTCCATGCATAATCCTGTAACTGGCGTTGGCTGCCCTTGAGGTCGCTCCTCATGCCCTTACTTTGTGCTTCCAGTGTAGCGAGAAAATGCATGAAGACTGTGACAGCATCACAGGAATATTGCCTCTGAACACTGACTTTTAGCAACTCAATGAATGATGGAACACATCACTCAGTGTGTGATCAAAAGGCAATAACCCCGGAAGCAGAGAACCCTAACATCTCATACAGTGGCATGAGAGGAAAAGAGGAAGAAAAAAGGGGAAGGAAGGGGTGGGGTCTGCATATTACCTTGGCCACTGAGGTTGGGGTTTGTGTAGTCCCATGTGTCCTGGTCATTTTTGAAGACATTGAGCCGTGCAGGCTGTTTAGAGAAAAGCATGACAAAATTAAACAATTGTCCCATCTGATCTTTATTCAGCACATACCAGTGGCAGACAATGACAGACACTCACCTTAGCATATTCAATCTTCAAAGTGCAGCAGCCAGAATAGATATCTGCCCCGTTCAGAGAGGCTTTAGCCCTCTGGGCACTTTGGACTGAATCAAATGTGGCAGCATGTTAAGGGGAAATATTATTATGTGAATCCTCCTAAATGTCCAAATAAAATCAATCAAAAAGACATTAAACAAAACTGAGTGACAAAAAAGGTTAATAGAGAAACTGATGAAAAGGATATTCGACCATGGCCTGAACCCCGTTCTTTCTAAAGATGACGATCCTCTGTACAGGACCACAGTTGTTGCAAATGGTGTATAGCACGTCCTGTAAAGGCAGAGGTAGAAAACTGCTAATTACTGAGAAGGTTTGTGCCATTTCCACATAATATATGCATCACGTCTAAGCACAGAGGTGCACAAATATATACTGAGGACAGTATTCTTATCATTTATATTTTGAAACTAACTTGATGCATACAGCAAAGCTCTGTCATCAATATTTCTTCACAGCCATACCTTTGCAGTAGTCCTAGCAACTAACATACCGTGGAAAACAATAGATACAAACTGACAGATGTAAGTGAAGCAGTACCACGAAGCAAACAGCAGTACTTTGTGTAAATAGAATATCCCCACTTGTCACTTTAACTTACTCCTGTGTTTCATTGACCCTTTCATCTTTTTGAAGAATAACACTTAACACAAGGCATATATTTAACACCAACACACATGAACTAACACCAAAGCAAGTCGTACACTATCAGACAGTCATATGACAATTTCAGCACAAACTGGGACACTTTTCACTGCACAGAATGATCACATTACCGTGGTGATGGGATAGATGGGGTTTATGATTGTGAGCAGCAGCACATTGTTGACACTCCGAGTGTCATCCGAGTCTCCTGGACGGGAGATCTTTTGGCTGGTGGAGTAATTGATGAAGGCAGGGTGGCCTGCAATATAAACCTGGTTCTCTGCTGCATATGTAACAGCATTACAGGAGCCATTCATGTCCTCATACTCCACCAGAGCCTGGCGTTTCTTGGGCATCATAACAACATAACTGTAAAAACAAAGAATTTGGGAAAAGTTACAGGACTTTAAGACCTGGTTGCTGATGTTTGAAAATACTTAAAGTCAAGACAAACATCACACTTAGTACTAACTGAGTAATTGTAACAACTGATCTAAATGCATATCCTCAAGATGTGACAATGCCTTCTGTAGCTCTATACAGCATTTTGTTCAAAGCTGTTTAGAGCCAAAGAAACCATTATTAGATTAGTTATATTAGTTTTTTTTTACACTAATAAAGACTGCCAGCTTGTTTTCCACATCACTGGTTAAAGTTCTCAATGAGTGCCTAACAATAGGCAGCCATTTTACAGAAATAAGGCTGAGATAACCTGGTTTTATGCATTTCATACTAGGGCTGTCACGATTACCGTTGTGCACGGTAACCGCGGTAAAATATGTTGACAGTGACGATAACCGTTTGAGTG